>CAUYTI010088938.1:0-64631 GCA_963575145.1 Galago senegalensis
GTCCCAGCTACTTGGGAGGCGGAGGCAAGAGACTCGCTTGAGCCCAGGAGTTGGAGGTAGCTGTGAGCTGTAATGCCACGGCACTCTACCCAGGGGGACAGCTTGAGGCTCTGTCTCAAAAAAAAAAGAATTGGATATTCAGATTGTGCAGTCCAAATGACTGTGAAGGATATGGAAAGGTATGGAAAATAGGGGATTAGTCTGGTACCCAGAGGCCAGCTTTCTCTAGACTGCCAGGTTTCTGGGCAAAATTCCAAGGAATTTGAAAATTATGTATTTACACTAAGCATGATAGTATATCATGAATGTGTATCTGTCAAGGTAGAATGATATATTATTTGATGTTTAATTATCTCGGTTAATATTCTAAAAATATTTCAGCACATGGTTGTTGTAACTTCTTTTGGAACCCAGTTTTGGTTGTCACAGATGTTACAGATAATTCCACCTTTCTCTAAACTTTCCTATTCCAGTTGTTGATGGCACTATCCATCAGTTGCTCAAGCTGGATAGTTAGAAGTTATCCTTAATTCTTCTGCTTGTCTTGTCCCTATTTTCTGATCCTAAAGATGTCTTAAATGTTCCTTTTGGATTTTTCCACCTTTGTCCCCATTTCCTTTGCCACTGCCCAAGGCCAAGTCATGTCATTTCCAGCCTAGATTAACTAAAATCGTCTCTGTGGTTTTTCACAGTTACATTCTCTAATCCATTCTCTAACAGCGGTTAGAGGTGGTCTTTCCTAATTGCTAATCAGATCATGTCGCAGTGGCTTATTCCTTCACCAGGTTTTCTTCACCCTTAGAACAATATCCGAGCTCTTTGCAGCGGCTCACCAGGCCCTGCCTGATTTGGCTCCTTTATCTCTGCCCCCTTGTCTTGTTCTCTCTTGCTGATTGTATTTCAGCCACAGAGTCCTTCTCAGTTTCTTGAAGCAGCTTTATTTCTGTCCAGAATCTTGGGTGTTTATCTCTGTGCATGAAAATTCTCCCATCAGTTCTTCGGGCTCCTGGTTTCTTCTCATTTTGGATGTCTCAGATTCTATTGCACCTGCTGACAGAAGCCCTCTTGGATCTCAAACTTGGAGGACTGTCCCCACTCCCAATTCTCTTGCTCTCTGTGCCTGTTTATTTCCTTTGTCATACTTAGTGCAACCTAGAATGTGTTCTTGTTTCCTCAACTGCTCTCAATCTGCTTCTCTAGAATGAAAAACCCACCTCCCTTTCTGTCTGTTGTATTTTTATCACTCAGCCCTGTGTCTGACACTTGCACAAAGCCAGCATGCATTTGGAGGGATGAACAACTGAAAAGAAATGAGAAGATTTTAGAAACTGTGCATCAAAAATAGTATTTTGGTACTAATATATAGCATTATAAGTGTGACTGCCTATTTATTTAGATCAAATAGGTGTTGCATTTCTTTAGGTAAGATTTTAATCATTTTTGACTTCATAAGTTTTATATGTTTATGTAGATTAGAGTTTAATACTTTATTTGGATTATTTGAGTACGCAGGCTTATCATTCATTTATACCTTCATCTGCTCTTAGTTACTTTGATGTATTCTTACTCATTGAAAAAGCAATTATTTATCAGCCATAAGTTAAAATGCAAAAATTGGTAAAAGAAATGTTAAATCACTCAACTTAAATTTTTTAATTTGAGAGAAATTATTGTTCGGAAATATGTTAAGAAAGTCTGATAATTCATACCTGTTGGTGGGGATTATTTTAGACAGAAAATAATATATGTCTTTGCCTCATAAAAAGCTTAGTTTAAGGGGTGGCACTTGTGGCTCACAGGAGGAGGGCACCGGCCCCATATGCCGGAGGTGGCAGGCTCTAAAACCCAACCCCAGCCAAAAACTGCAAAAAAAAAAAAAAAAAAAAAAAAATTAAAAAAAGAGATTAGTTTAAAAAAAGATGTATACTTCATAAATGGTGTCTAAAAAGGAACATTGCTTAAGAGAGAGAGAATTTACATGTGTATTTACTGTCTTTTTATTTAGCTGAAGACTTCTTTAGGAAAGTTCAGCATTCTTTTTTTAAAAAACAGTAGTTGTATATGTTTGAAAGTAGAGTTTGTCATTGAAGTTAAGTTCCAACTTCTGTCTACTTTAAGAATAATATTCAATTTTTTAAATCCCGGTGGGCTGGCTATGGGAGTTCATGCCTATAATCTTAGAATTTTGAAAGGCTGAGATGGGAAGATAACTTGAGGCCAAGAGTCTGAGCAAGAGCAAAACCTCTCTATGAAAAATAGAAAAACAGGCCGGGCATGGTAGCATGCACCTGTAGTCCTAGCTCCTTGGAGGCTGAGGCAGGAGGATCACTCAAATCCTAGAACTTGAGGTTGCAATGAACTATGCTCATGCCCTTGCATTCCAGCCAGGGTGGCAATGCAAGAACCTATCTCCAAAAAGCAAACAAACAAAAAATCTGGTTGGCTTATGACCAGTATTTAGTGACCACCTTCTAGGCAGGTTTTTAGAGTGTAAGTCACAGTGTAATATGTTCGTTTTGATTTCTCTTAGCTGATCTCAGCTGCCATGTGTATTAGTGAGAGAATGGAATGGAATAGAATAGAATAGAATAGAAAAGAACATAGAGTAATTTGCAGGTAAGAGAGGTACAGTTTCAGGAAACTTCGTTCAGTTATGTGTTCGTATATGTTTATATTTTTTCTCTGCCAGGTCTCAAAATGTATTTCTTAAAAGAAACATTTAAAAACCATTATTCTAAGTCAGAATCATTGTAAAATTGTTGTGTATAATCCTTGCTAGCTCATTCCATTAATAGTTTCATTTACAAGGAATTCAACAGATACTTATTTGTAGTTTTACTTAAAAATGGTACATTTAATTAACTCCAAACAAAAGTTATATGATCTTACTCTTCCTCAGTAATATTTTTAACTTAATTTTATCTTTTCCTCTTTTATCAGCAATCTCTTTTGTCTAACAAGAGGCATATTATGTGAAGCTATTTCCCCCCAACCAACTCTTTCTACTGACTCCCCTATTCCTGTTAAGGAATAATGTAAAATTGATAAGAAGCAATTATGATCACAGTAGCTATGGGTCACCAGGTACTATGAATCAAGTCTTAGAAATTAATTGCATTATTATAATAGTGACTCAGGAAACAATTTTTCTCTTTGAATTTTAAACTGTTATTACTATCACATATCATATATATAATATTTGTCAAATAGTAATCAAGAATTGCTTTGTGCCTGCCATTAGAATTTAAGACAGCTTTCTCGCCCAATGGGCACAGTCATACAGAACGGTAAACAGACAACTGCCTTACATAGTGGGAAAAGTGCATCACTGTGTACGAGATAGAGCTGCATGGGGATGACTTGGAGAGGTACTCCCCATTCTTGAGTGTTCAGTGAAATGTCTTTGTTCCAAGATACAATTTAAGCTGAGAGACAAAGGGCAAAAGTAATTTAGCAAAAAAAAAAAAAAAAGACTATTGTAGTTAATGTTTTAGTCAGAAAAAATAGCATAGTAGGGGGAGATGAGAGTGCAGGAGGCCTATGAAATGAATTAGTGAGAGTAAGCCAGGTTAATCAAGTTTAACTCCATCCTGCATGTATAGGAGATCCCTGAGTAGAAGAAGGAGTCACATAAAATTACCACCATAGAAGTATGTTCTTAGCTCTTCTAATGCAAGTACACTTGATCAGAGATAGCCGAAGGTAGTACTAGATTTGAGAACAGGACTAACTCCAGACTCAAAAGGGATCGGTGAGAGAATCCTGCAGCTTCTATGTGCAGGAGGGAAAATGGGTCTTTTAGTAAGAACATCATTATTTGGAAGAGAATCTCCACAAATGCCAAATATAGGAAAACACCTGTATTTGTCTCATGATAGTGGGAAGAGTGCATCATTTGCTGTATTAAATGAAAATGACTCATCAAAGCGCTATTTTGTACATACACACGATTTGTATTATTTTCTTTATGAGACAGAGTCTCATTCTGTTGCTCATGCTGTGGTGTCATAGCATCAGCCTAGCTCACAGCAACATCAAACTCCTGGTTCAAGCAATCCTCCTGCCTCAGCCTCCCAAGTAGCTGGGACTATAGACACTTACTGAAATGCCTGGCTAATTTTTTCTGTTTTTAAGTAGAGACCAGATCTCATCCTTGCTAAGCCTGTTCTGAGACTCCTGAGCGCAAGAGATACACTTTCTGAGCCTCCCTGTGTGCTAGGATTACAGGCATGAGCCACCACACACTGGCAAGATGTAAGAACTTCTACACGTTGCCTTACTCAGGCTCCAGTTCTTTCTGCAGTTTTGTCTCATGCTATTCGTTTATTCTTTCACTCATTCATTCACTCATACATGCACACATAACATAAATACAGTTGGCCGATTAATCATTCAGTCAGCCATTTTTGGAAAACTGTATAAATCAAGAAATACCTTCCATTTCTTTGACAGGTACAATGATCTGAAACTGTGTCTATTCTTGAAGTGAAAGTAAGTGTTCTGAGTCATGATAGAAGTACACATAGAAAGTTCTCTGGGTCTTCATAAGAAACATAAGGAAGATAGCACAAAAGTAGTGGAATTTGATCCACCTCTCAAGGAATAAGAGCGATGGGAACATACAGAATGAATGTTAAAGGATGAGCAAGTGCTTAATGCACAGAGAGGAAATACGTGTTAAGTGGTAAGAGCCAAGTTCTCCTCTACTGCAACTAGGAGAGAATTTTGAACCTCTTATTCCATAATGCTGAATTAACTTTCCTTTTGGAGTGCTGAGACTCAGTAACTCCAAGAACACTTCATAATAACTACCAATTTTTTTTTGTCTGACATAATTCTGTAGCTTCTCACATCTCTCACTGAATGCTAAGATAACCCAGGTTTAATATATGAGTAACCAGAGAATAATTAGGGTCAAGGAAAGAAATGAGTCTTTTAGAAGGAAGAGAAATGATAGTTAGTATGATCCTTGATATATTTCTGGTCCGACTTTCTTATTTTGAAGATGAAGACAAAAGTTACGTGACATCCTGTGCTTGGGTCTTCCTGTAGAGGCAGAGCTGGGACTAGAACTTTTAGTCCCTGACTTCTATTAACTTTCTCCATCTAATAAGGAAATCAGATTATGTAATATAGTGTGAGAAGACTGTTTGCAGAATTAAAATCTAAGAATTTGAATGCAATGTACGTGAAATAGAAAACTAGAATAATTTATACTTAACAACATTTAACCTCATAGAGTCCATCCATTAATGCCAATAAAAATAGGGAAATAGTGTCAAATTTCTGATTTCTAAAAATACAATACATAGGGAGTAACTTGCAATTTTTTTCTATGGTAGCAGATTTAATTAATAAATTTGCATTTTGTTAAATAAGTTAAATAATTTGTGAAATTCATTGGGTAATTTTTATATGGAGAGTTATGACCAGCCCTATAACATTAACAAATGTTATGGAAGAATGTCTAAAAATGATACAATTGTATTCATTTAATTTGAATGAGGACAATAATAAGAATAAACAAAACTTCCATTTTTTGGAAGTTTAATATAGTAATGAATTTTATATGTATCCTCTGAATAATGTGAACAAAAGCAAATTTTAGTACGTAGAAACTTATGTATGAAAGGTTTATACTGGCAAAGCCCCCTTAATTATTTATATAAATTAAAATACAAATTAGCTGGGTAACTGAAAGTCTAGTTATTCTCCTTGGATGTCTTACAAATCCTGAAGAAATGGAGCATCAGTTTTTCAGTTTTCATGCTAGAATAGTTACTGCTGTGAGCACTATACAATAGTACTGTTAACACTAACAGTTACCTTTGTTGAGCACATTTTTATGCCAAGTACTGTTCTAAATCCTTTATCTACATGATCTCACTTAAGTCTAGTACTATTTTTGCAAGTTTGTTATCATTATCCACACTTTACAAATGGGGAGAAAGACTCTCATGTGAAATAAGGACGTTGCTCAGAGTCAAAGGACATGAACGGGCACAGGTGGTGTGTAAGCCTAAGCGTCTCGGCATCCAGTCCCGTCCTCCTGACTTCCACACTGCGCTGCCTCTGTTCATTCTCCACATACTTCCTGAGCTTCTATATGCTTGCACTCTTTCAGATGCTAGGGATGCCGAGAACCAAAAATTAGCTTTAGCCCTTTCAGTTCTTTTTCCAGAAGAGAGGATGTTTAACCAGATACTTGCAATAGCATCTTAGAGTTGCTGTGGTAGTGAGTGGTAAGAATACAGTGAGGGCATGGAAGTCACAACCTTGGAATTTCAAAGAAAGGGCTTCGTGTAAGAAGTGATACTTGAACTAGACTAAAAAATAAGAAGTGGTGGATGGATAAGAGAGGAATGGCTGTCCAGATTTGAGAAAAGACTAAAAACTCTGACACAGGAGGGGGAAGTACAGTTTGCTGATTGACTGAAGAAGCCCAGCTAGAGAAAATGTCTGTGTTATAAACTATCCTTTGACTTTTATTCCTACAATTCACATATTAGAAAGAGGTTATAATGTATTTCTTAGTTCCTGGGATACTGCTCATGACTTAGAGTCCTGAGAAATGGTCTCATTTGTTCTATGTGACCACTCTGGATACACAAGCAATGGTACGAAAGGGGCTACACTAGTGGGACAAATGCCAGTGACAAGTCTATGACAGGGGCTCAAAATGACCTACAATTCACATATTAGAAAGAGGTTATAATGTATTTCATAGTTCCTGGGATACTGCTCATGACTTAGAGTCCTGAGAAATGGTCACATTTGTTCTATGTGACCACTCTGGATACACAAGCAATGGTACGAAAGGGGCCACACTAGTGGGACAAATGCCAGTGACAAGACTATGACAGGGGCTCAAAATGAGGGCTGGAGGACATTTTTAAAAGGTTTCTTTTTTCTTTTCTTTTTTTTTTTTTATTACATGCACCTAAGTGAATACATAGAGTTCTGTTTATATCTTTCATACTTAAGTTACTTGGTTATATCTGTAAATAACCTCTATAGACATTATGTTGCCATTAAGTCTGTGAAACTTTGTCTCCAAGTAGCTCTTACATCCTTTTCAAGTACACTTCCTTGGTGTAACTACCATATCACTGGCCCTGTCTGTGAGAAGACAGCTAAATATCCCATAAATAAGAGCAAGTCTCCTTTTCCTATTGAAAAACTGACATGAAGATCAGGAAACTGAGGAGGAAATATTGCAATATGGATATATATCTGGCATTCTAAGTTTTAATATATGATAAAGGCAACTATTTCAGATCATCAAGGAAAAGATTGATTACTTCAAAAGTGTTTAATGAAACCAAATAATCACTTAGAAAAAAAAGTTTGCTTAGTACTTCATTCCTTATACCAATCTAAATTTTAGATGCATGAGAGATTAAATTATTAAAAAATAAAATAATGAAAGTACAAACATAAATATTGGTAAATTAGAATATAGAGGGATTTTCAGGAAATGATACCAAAGACAGAAATCTGAAAAGAAAAGATATATTTGACTATGTAAACCATTAAGACTTTTCTACTATGAAAATAACATGTACATACCAAAAGAAAAATAACTGTGAAAATTGATTTTAACATAAGTGATAGATGAATAGTTAATATGGCCAATAAAATATTCAAATGTATTCAGACTTGCTAATAATGTAAAAATGCAAATAAAATGATAATGGAATGTAATTTTATTCTGTTCAATTGAAAACTAGTTTTTAAAAGTAAAGGATTTAAAATTTCAGTTAGATAAGAATAGAAGTTCAAGAATCTATGTACAATGTAATGACTGTATTAAATAACAATGTATTATCTTCTTGATTAATGCTAAGACATTAATGCTAAGTGATGAATAATAACTGTGAGGGTTAATTCATTTGTTAATTATCAAATACATAAGCATAGTCACTCCATATGCTTATATATTTCAAAACATCCTTTTGTTTTATGGAGAACATGTTTCGTGGAGACAGAAAGTGTGTACCTATTGCCATACATAGTATGACAAATACATATAAATATATACAATTTTATCTTTCAATTAAAAATTCTATATAATAAATATAATAGGTGTTTATTTGTGTTATGTGATCATATTATATCTGTGCATAATTATAATTGCATAATATTTTAATAACATAAAATAGCCAGTAAAAGGGTAAAATGATATTTCTGAACATAGAAGAAAGCCTTGACATATTGTAGATATTTTTTGGTAGTTAGGTTTGGGGTTATTTCTTTCATTTCTATATTTGAATGTTATTTATGACAACATTTTTATATTCAGAGAAAATAGGAAATTTCATTTGTAGGGAGAACCTGATGGATTTGGTAGAGACAGCGTATTACTATGGCAGATCTGGGGTCTGGATACACCTAACACTGTATCACAGGTGTATGAGAACGAGACTGTCTCCAAACCAAAAACACCTAACTCCTTCCTTTGTATGCTTTAGTTTAAACACTGAGTAGAGTTGGAGCTAATATGGGTATTTTGAAATTTAGGACAGCAGATTAAAAGGATTGGCACTAATTTCTTGCTACCACTGTGCCAATCCATTTTTGCCGTCACTCAAAATCAAAACCCTGGAGTTTTCTGTGAACTTTCCTTTCCTTTTTTCTTAGCCACCCGTACTGCCCACCACGACCCACTAATTCTGCCGTTATTCTTCTCCTCCACTTGGACCAACATCATCATATTCTGTGGTCTCTTCTGTGTAGAGTAACTTTCTCTTTGTTCTTGTTTTCTTCTGTCTCTCTCTCTTTATTCTAACACCTCTCCTAAAATGCTTGAAAAAGTCATGTTTCAACTCAAACTCCTTTACTCATTACCCAGTGCCTATTAGTTGGTGGCTTCCTTTCTTTCTATGCTCCAGATGCTGACCATGGACCTGGTTCCACTGACACAAACTCGGCTCTCCAGACTCATTTGTCTGCGATTCCTGATACATCTTCGATTGCCTTGCCTTTCTTAGATTTATCTTTTTCTATCTCTCCATAGAATAAGCTATAAACATAAATATCATAAAGAAAAGCTAAATAACTCCCTTCATTTTTAGTGCATTAGGGATTTTTGGAAAAAATCCACAGTTAAATTGCTCATACACTCTCAAGGGTCTAGTCATTGCTAATTATAGCTCTTAGCCCAGCTATTCCTTACCTTTGGGGGGTAGTCCCATTTGTCCATTTATCTTTTGATTCATCTCAAAAAGTAGTACCTTTTCTAAAGAGCTCTGTAATGTAGACCTTTATATGTATAAATTCAGTTCTGGATTTTAGTCTTCTCCTGAGTTTGTATGAAATCAGTTTTTTGAATCATTTATACTACATGATAAAATGACACGCTTCTTTCTTACATCTTCAACAGAAATATTATCTAGCCAGCATTCTTCAGTCTGATCCTTGGGCTTGACTGTGTGCTGACCAGGATACAGTATGATATAGAGATTAAGTATTCTATTGTAACGATAGGATAGGGATTTGGTTTAAATACATGTTTCATAACTGATCTAGCCGGGTGTGACTTTGGGAGAGATTTAACCTTTTAAGCCTTCAGTTTTCTTATCTAGAAAGCACTGCCACTTTGGAGTGATTTCCTATCATTGAAATGTCCTTTTATTTCAGTTCTTTTGTTCACCTTTTTAAAATTTAAATCATCTTAAACTCAATTTCCTCCTTTCCTCCCCCCCCCTTCATTTTTGGTTTTGTTAGACACAGCTCTCACTCTGTCCCCCAGAATGAAGTGCATATGATTATAGCTCACTGCAGCCTCAAACTCCTCAGCTCAAGTGATCCTCCTGCCTCGCTTCTTGAGTAGCTGGGACTATGGCATGTGCCACTATGCCTGTCTAATTTTTTTAAGCATATAAGTAGTATTTTGTAGAGATGTAGAGGTGATGGGCTCCCACTGTGTTGCTCAGGTTGGCCTCAAATTCCTGGCCTCAAGTGAGTACATCAGCCTCTCAAAGTGCTGGGAGTATAAGCATAAGCCATTGTACTGTCCAGCCTAAACTTAATTTTCTAAGAGGACAGGCAACATAATTTTGTTAAAGTATTTGCTAAATTCCAGAATTTTAGAACAGAAATGTTTTGTTTTGTCTTGTTTTAGGTGGCCTTTTACATTTATCTATTTTGAATATTTTGTAAAATTTTAATTCAGTGTTTACATTGTTCAGCATTTATTTTTATTTAATTATAATGAGAAGTTCACTTTTAGTTTATCTAAAGCAATTTCATTTTCATTTTAAGAATTTGTACAAAAAATATTCCGATAAAGTTGAAATATAGGCTAAAGTCAAGTAGATAAACTGGTTTAGGGCAACTAAACTGCTTTAGACATAGGTGTCTGTTACTCACTTTTCCCTCTCCATACAGTAGAAGACTTGAAATCTGCCCCTTTTATTCATGTAGTTGTTATAACTCAGACTGCCAGTTATGGCTCCTTGAAAAATAGACAGGAAAGTTCACTTCCAAATTTACTCTATTCTCCTAAGTTTGTGTGAAATCATTTTTTTGTTGCCATAATTTGAAGAAATTTGCAGTTGGTATGGCCAGAAGATAACCTTGGAACATCTTGTTAGATATTGATATAAAATTTATGTAACTTGCAGAAGGAGAAATTCAAGAATAAAATCTCTAATATTAAAAACTTGCCTCACTAATTATGCTGAGACCCCAACATAGCATCTAATAGTTCATGCTACGTTATCAATTCAAATAAGATAAGCTAGATTGATGTGAAGTACTAAATATTATCTGATGAATTTCTTAGGTATTAACAAGATGATTCCCACTAATTAAAGCTGCTTCTCTATGTTTCATTGTTTACCCTTAACATGAGCTTAATTGTAACACATCCAATATAATCAATCTGAGTAACCCAGTTCAAAATGTATAAATGAAAATTTTTAATCTAATACTCACATAAGAGAAAAACTCAAGTCAATTCAGGGTGGGGAGTAGGGGTACAAGGGAGTGGGGTAAGGGGAGGATGGAGGGGGATGGCTGTGCTTCCATTTAATGGGCAGAATGTTAGGGTGTATGGCACACCTCTTGGGGGGTGGTACACAATTACAAGAAGGACTTTACCTAACAAATGCAAACATTGTAACCCAATTCTTTGTGCCCTCAATTAACCTGAAACAATTTAATAAAATTTTTTTGAAGAAAGGAAAGAAAAAAACAGCAATGCTATTTTTAGTCACATCTTTGTGGACAAATTTTTGTCCTTACATCTGCATAATAATATCAAGTTACTCAGGATCACAAGGAAAAATACACATGAATCATTTAAAACGAGTTTATGCTAAGCATCAGCAGGGAATTGTATGAGAGTAAAAATTTATGCAGTAGCTGAACAGTTAACAAGCATTTGTGTTCATCGCCTTGGCCAGGTGACCCTTCCCTGAGGGAGGGCTGATTGGGTTGACTTTTTGCCATTCAGTGGCATTTGCTGGAGTAGACTTCAAACCTGCCCATCAGAGGTGCCCTTTTTTTATTGTGGAGTGATCCTGGCCTAATTCGTGTGATTGGGATGTCACTTTTATCTCTCCAGTAAAGTAACACATTAGAGTTGGTGTGGAAAGCAGAAAAAGATGTAGGGAGGGCCCACTGGGGATGTTTCTACAAAAGACTCTTCTGTGAATGCCAGACACAGAGGTTGCGAAGACTCTGCCTTTTCATCACTCAGTATGCTTTTCAATCAATATCTTCATGTGTTAACTACAGTGATAACATTTCACTATGTCAAAATACTAAGCGGAGACATAATAAAAAATGCAAAAAGGAGAGCTGGAAATGAAAATAAATCAAAGCTTCAAACACAGGTAGAATATAAAAGATGGGAGAAGTCATGTACCTTAACAAAAGTTTATTAAACTGAAAAAAATAATAGGGTGTAGTGTAATTTACTTAATTAGTGCCTAATGAGTTAAGTAAACATATTTGGTTCTTAGATGATGAATTGTCTAGGTTCCTGTAGGATAATGATGACTATCAAATTTGATCTCTAAATATCCTGCAGAAATGTCAACAAGGAGAGCAAACAAAACTGCTTATAGCCAAGCCAACAAAGAATACGACAAACTTCAAGATACTTCTACATGGGACCAAAGTGGCCTGAGACCTGGAGAGCTAATTCCAAAGCCCAGGCTTTAGTCAGGTGAAGACAAAGCAGTGAACAGGGAGCGGGGCAGGATCTTAGTGGTGGGGAGCCAGAGATAGGATTCTCCAAAGAAGGAGGGAGAAGGACTGAGAGCAGGTCAGGTCGGGAGAGCATTGACTATTGGAGAATCACAAGGCAGGATCTCAAAGGTACTACAGGCAGAGGCAGCAGTCTTGAAAAGGTATTGCTGGGGTGAGAATCTCTCAGAGGAGGAGAGATAAAGGGGAGAAAAGGAACAGTGGGTAGGAATTTGGGGTGTTAAGACAGAGTGTCTCTAAATCATAGGACATCCCACCCACCTTCTGTCAATAGCTGATTCAAAAAAAATACACTTTATTGTAACAAATAATAAAGCATTTTTGCAGCAACACCACAACACAATTTAAATCTTTCCATGGATAAAACCATTTTTTGGTTGGTTCAGAAAGTCACATGGTAATTGAAAATGAAAAATTAGGCAGTATCCCAGCCATATTACCATAACAAGGAAACAAAACATAGGAATCTTTTTTTTATCTGATGATGATTATACTTCCCAAATACCACCCACAAGGGAGAAGAAATATTGCAAAATGAGCATTTGGCATTTGTAAAGGAGCATTTCAAACTGAAAATTCAAAAAATACAAAATATGAATGGATGAAAAACCGAAGGATGAGAAACAAATTAATGAAATCAGGAAACTGAAGAAAAAGAAACATAGTCTCAGTAAAGGAGACCAAATTTTCTTCCAAACATACAAGTAATTGGAAAACAGATACTAAAATATGAACCTATAAGATAATATTAATTATAATCATAATGTTAACTTGAAATTGCTTGTAAATCATTTAGTGAGCTTAAAATATTTTGAAGCATGATCTACCCTTTCTCCTTCATAAAACTGTAATGATCTATCATTCAAGGTGGGGCACAGAATTTTTTTCAGCCCAGCATGGTGTTCATTAGTGAATTACAAATTGGGGAATATTTACAGAAGAACATCTCCGTGATGATGAATAGAAGTTAATCTTGTGCCGATTACCAGACAAACTATGTTGTTGCAAATATTTTGGTTCCCTGATATTTATCAATGCATGTATATGTATATATCTTGTGAAAAATATTAAATATTATATATACAGTATGTTTTTTCTCCAAGGACTAGAATTTTCTTGAAGGCCAGGATTTGTCCTTTTTATTTCTATTTTGAGAACTTTCCACCATGCCACATTCATCCTAGGTGTACTGTCAATATTTGCTTTGGTATCTAAGGCATGAGTCCACCAGTTGCTACTTACCCTGTTACAGAGAGACTCACGTTTGTAGTAGAGAGAAACTTTTCTTTTCATCATGTCTTAAAATTCGTGGTGAACCCGGTGACTAAGAGAGAAGTGTTGGCTGAGTTTGTCAGGGAAGCAGTGGAGAAGATTGTAAAATGTGAAAAGCCCTTTGAAGGCCTCAGGATGAGAAAGGAGGAGAGAACTTGAGAGCCTCTTCCATGGGGCTAGTGGGAGTTGACACATCTAAGGGGCATGGAGTGACAGACCATGAAGCAGAGGGTCTAGTGGCCGCTGCTGACTCTTAGTCTGTTATTTCCAGATTAGTAACCAATATAATGAATTGCACCCAGTCTAGATTTATGACAATTTGGAGAGTATCTTCCTGATTCATGTTGTAGCTCAGAATTAGAGGCTCTGGGGCAGCGCCTGTGGCTCAGTGGGTAGGGTGCTGGCCCCATATACCAAGGGTGGCAGGTTTGAATCCGGCTCTGGCCAAACTGCAACAAAAAAATAGCCGGATGTTGTTGTGGGCGCCCTTAGTCCCAGCTACTCAGGAGGCTGAGGCAGGAGAATTGCTTAAGGTCAGGAGTTGGAGGTTGCTGTGACCTGTGACACCACGGCACTCTACTGAGGGCGATAAAGTGAGACTCTGTCTCAAAAAAAAAAAAAAAAAGAATTAGAGGCTCTACCGTGAGCCACAGAACCTTTCCTAGCTGATCAAGCTGTAATAGCACTTGACACCATGCCAGAACAGACTGCCCTGTAGCGTGCAGCAGCCTCCTCAGTTATAGGCACTGATGAACTTGGTATCCAAATGACATGAGGCTACACAACCAGGTTGCTGGTTTTTCTCCTGTGACGTATGGTTTGGCAATTGTATAGTTAGTAGGTATATAAAAATGTCTTTTAAAAGCTAAGATGTTTGGGTAGAGAACAGGAGAAATTCTCACCGATTGAACATTTATATAGCTTATAATTCATTTGTGAACGTCTAAATAAAACATGGTCTGACATTTTGATAAATATAATTGAGCCCCTTCATGCACTGAATACATGCAGGTCATTTTCTGATTCTGTCAGAGGCAATAAATCTTACATAATCAAATTATAATATGCTTAGCAATAATATGCCTCCGATCATAATTTTAAAATAGCTACATTATGTTTATAATGTGCCTGACCTTTGCATGTGTCAGCTCATTAGATCCTGTGCCATTATGGCAAAGTATTTATCATTTCCATTTTGCAGATAAGGAAAGTGAGGCCTCGTGAGGTTCAAGGTCTCTCTGTAGCTGCCAGGATTTGCACTGAGGCAGCCTGGCTCTGGGGTATGTACCAAAATATTGCATCATACTTGGTACTTTCTCTTCAAACTTGATTTTACCTTGTTTAAGTGACAAACAATAGAAAGCTAATATTTTATTTCATTGTGAAGAATCAGTAGCAGTGCTAAGTTTTCTAACATAATTTTTCAGTGTTTATGAATATTATTATAGACAGGCTAAATGTATGAATTTCCTAATCCAGAATTGAGACCAAAGAAATGACAAAGATATTCCCTGGTATGTGAATTTAGCTAAATTTGAAAAGTATATATTTAAATAACAATTATATTTTTCAATTTATCATTATTTAATAATTAAATAATGTGAATTTTAGACTTTTTAGATAATTAGATAATTTAGATTATCCAGAAAATTGTTCTACCTGGAAGTCTCTTAGTTTCAATCTGGTATGTTAAACTGCTTTTCAAAATTTGAATTGGTGTCACTTGAGGTGTTGCTTATTTTGGACTCCTGCCATCCTGAGACTAGAATATTGAAAGTGCTGACCTCTTTTCTACCATCAGTTCTCATGCACAGATATTATTGAATGTCTACTAAGTGCAGCAATGTTAGAAAAACATGACTATCTTTAAAGAACAGGCATTGTTGTAGGGAACTTTCTTTCCTCAAGTTGATAGAAGTAATATAACAGGTTGATGATGTGAATTCATTGCCACATGAATAAAACGGACAGCAAATGCTGTTACACTTATGAGAAAGGAGAGAGCTGTTTACACGTCAACATCCTGGATAAAGATGCTGTCATGGCAAAACTAGCTTGAATTAGGGATGTACAGTAACTTTTCAATTGGGTATGTACAGTAACTTTAAAACTTTTCAGTTAAGCAGCAAACTCTGGGTCTTAACAGGGAACAGGGAAAGAGTGCAGTAACAAAAGCTCAAATTCGAGAATCAACGATATCCCCCAAACAGCACGCAGTGTTCAAAACAAATGTATTTGTTCTTTAATCAATACAACAAATGCACATAGCCTAAAAGTAAAATAGAGTCAATAAGTTTTTAAAGGGGAACAATTCTATCACGTGTTTAAGTATTTACCTATATCAAGGTGGGATGATCAAGTTCATGGACTCATCCTAGAAAAAGTGCTACATCCCTCATTACTGAGTGTCACTCTGACCACCTTCGAGGTTACTCTGTTAAAGAAGCTACACAATGGTGCTAGCACCTGGTCCATCATTCAAAGAGATTTTGGAGCTCTTTCTATGGAGCGGCCATCAGAGCTTATGAGGTCTGACAAATAAGTTGATGAAGTAATTCTAGAAAAAAGTGCTGCATATTTCATTGTTGATTGTCACTGTGGTCACCCGATGGCCAACGTGACACTTGGAAGGTATCTGTAGAGACAGGTCAGCAAAAAGGTATGAGACACTTTTTCTAAGATGAGTTTTTGAATTTAATTATTGAACCTCATATATTAAAATAGTTTATAGGTATTGTCATTCTGAAAACATATGAATATATTTATTTAGACCATGAAGTATTGATTTTTGTCTTATGGGAATTAAATACTTTCTTCTCTTACACACATACCCACAGGTATAGGTACGTGCATGTGAAAACACACAGTGTTAGATTTGGGGAACTAGGAACTCCAATGGGGGTGAAGAAATGTCTCTCACAAAATTGGGACAGGAGGAAGTACAAAGTGTATTTTATTTAATTTTACTTTCTCTGATGGAGAGAGGGAGAGAAAAGGAGAGAGAGAGAGACAAAGAGAAAAAAAAGAGAAAGGGAGAGGAAGGAGGGGAATGGTATGGCACCAAAGAAAGGAGGAGAGACAGCCACAGCTGAAGAAAAACAACGTGGGTTTTTAAAGGGAAGAAGTGGCCCTTTTTCCTCTCTGCAGACTGATAACAGGAGGCAGCTGTGCTTGTTTTTCTCCTTTTTTTCTCTTCCTGTGAGGCTGGCTTTAGCAGGTCCTTGAAATGTAGTTCTGGCAGGAACTGATGAGAGCTGGTCTACTTAGGACTCTCCAAGGCTGTGAAAACGAATTCTTAGAGATAACAAGTTTAGTTTGAAGACAATGGAGTTGAGTCCCGGATGTTTAATCAAATAAAACAAAGGGCACTTGTGCTGGCTTTCATTTTCTTTTCTTTTTTTGAGACAGAGTCTCTATCACCCTGGGTAAAGTGCTGTGGTATCACAGCTCACAGCAACCTTAAACTCGTGGGCTAAAGCAATTCTCTTGCCTCAGCCTCACAAGTAGCTGGGACTACAGGTGCCTGCCACAATTTCCAGCTAGTTTTTCTATTTTTAGTAGACATGGAGTCTTGCTTTTACTCAGGCTGGTCTCAAACTCCTGACCTCAAACAATCTGCCTGTCTTAGCCTTCCCAAATTGTTAGGATACAGGTGTGAGCCACCCACCTGACCTCGTGCTTTCTTGAAAGGGCAAGTGTATGATGATGTGAGTTTATTTCTCGTACATTCTGATTGAGAGATTATCATTTGTTGTTAACAAGGCTGTCCTTTCAACACTACTTCCCCTTCAGGTATTTCCCCCACACATGCAGAACACAGTGTACGGTGAGGGGTATTGTCGGTGCGATCATTAGGATTCCCTTGTTACTTTTTTCTTTCTCTTCATGCCTCTGCTTCCTCCTGGTTTGATTCTTCTTCCTTTGGTCTCTCTTTTACATACTGAAGGTTTTCTCAGATACTGTGCAATAAAAGCTCTGTGTGCTTGAGTTGGGGGTTGGAGAGTGAAGAGTGGGCTTTGCGGCTGCAGCCTGGAATCCATGATGTGGACTGAAGTCTCTGGAGGAAGGCTTCCAAACTTAAGTGTCCACAGTGCGCCTCTCTGAGGTCTATCAGATTTTCCAGAGTGGAACATTGTAGTTTCCACCTGGGAGATGTGTTCTGTCTACCCATTTTTTGGAAGCTGGGTGAGGAGAAAGAGCAGAGTTAAATATATAGACTTCACTTAATTACTTACCACCCCCTTTGCACACACACGTATTTTGAGTCAGTTCACTTTGTCTTATCTGTCCTTTGCTGTGCTGAGTTTCTGCCAACGCATGGTTTCTCAGACTTTATTTCTCCCTAGCCCCTTTGAAGACATGGCTAGGCACAGGGCAGTGGCATGAGAGGTCATTACCCAGCTTCACAGAGACATAATCCTGCATTATGAGTTAGGGGTTCAGACAGAACATAAACCAGGCAGATATGCAACTGTGTTTGCTGTTTCCCTGTGAAGTAAGACTCAGTCTCTCTGCCAGCTCAGTTGCTCTTCTTCTAAGAGCTTTCTATCAACTGAAATGAATGTACCTTTCCTATTTGTTCTTGTGTTTTTCCTTTTCACTTTTGTCTTATGCTATAGAGCATGGGTGAAAAGTGCTAGGCACTAGTGACAGAGTGATCTGGGGAAAAGATAAGCATCACTGCTGGGCCTGAGGACTAAAAACAGTACTCACGGAACAGCACTCTGTCCCAGCCCTAAGTCATATTTAGCAGTGGTAAGAAAAAGGCAAGACAGAAGTGCAGGAAACAGAATATGTTAGGAATTCCAGCGTACAGTTAAAGAGGCACTCTTTGTTTTTTAACCTTTACTCCCTCTTTGAAGCTTTATGCTGTGCTATATTTTCTCCTGCATGAGATTTCAATAAAAGGCAGTGAGGACCATTGGAGGGAGCCACACTCTTGTCTCTCTGTGCAGAGGGCTGACTGGTGTTGGCCTTCTCTGGCCCCTCAGTTCAATGCAAATGGACTGAGTAGATGTTAGGTGGGTCAAGTGGCACTGACAATGCCTGTGTGTTTTTAGCAAGATGTTTTTTTCTTTACTACCTTTGGGGGTGGTACAATGTATATATAAGCATGCATGTTCAATGTGCCACAGTGAAATAGAAGCAACTAAGTGTTTTAATTCCTATAAACTCTTCAATAATTCTATGATGGTATCCCATGTGACAAATTATTATACTAAAATTCAACTAAGGTTAAATAACTTAGGAACTATGTTTGACTGAAATGTTTCTACTTTTTCCCAAGAGCATGAGAGTATAGAGCATGAGCATATAGAATACCCTTTAGATACTATGTTTCAGATAATTTTAACTACCAAGCAAACTGTATATATGAAGTCATACATCCCTTTTATGTTCACCTGAATATATCATCAAAGTTTCTGAACAGCATGAGTATCCAGAGTTGTACCATAGGACAGCGGTCTCTTTTCTTCCTGTTTTCAGTATCATTTTTGTCACTTCTTAAGCCATTCTGAAAGTCAACAGGCTTCCCCTAACAGTTTTTTAAAAGCCTTTCCACTTCTGTCCACTATCTCAAATATATTGATTGGTATTTTTGTTTGTTTTTTTTTGCCAGAGCAACCCTTACTTTCAGATTTCTGTTGTCTTTGTTATTAACTCAGTTATTAACTCAATTACCTCAAAACTTATTTGATTTAAATAAAAATGGTCATTTATTATCACTCACCTTTTGTGGATCACATATTCAGATGCACAGCAGTAGCTATGACTTATCTTCATATTACAGTATCTGGGGATCAGCTGAGAGATTTACAGGTCAGAAGCTGGAGTTACCACAAGTCTCTACTTATGTCTGAAAGTAGAGTCTCACTGTTACCTGGGATCCAGAAAGACGTGTGAGGGGTCTGAGATTTGTCCGGGTGTTTAAGTACTCGTGGATGTTGGCAGAAGATACAAAATTCCTGCATCAGAGACAAAAGACTTTATTAATTGAGGCACTGTAGGTAGCATGATTTTCTAGTTCACATTATTCCCATGTTTAAGTCCCATGAGAACAACATGGAATGACTCGAGTGGACCCTGCACATGGAGTGGCTGTGTGAGTGAACACACTTGGCCTTTGCCCCAAAGGGTGATGTGATCTTCATTATTATACTGGTCAGCAAACTAATCTACCCTCTTTCAGAGGAAGATGCTGTTTCTGTCTTCTGAGGTTCTTTGTTATACAAACATCTTTAGAAAGATAATCTGGAACAGTTTCCTATATTATCAAGATGTGCCAAAACTCAGAGGACCCAATGAAAAGTTTCTCCCAATGAAAGGAAGGAGAGGACAATAGATTTTGAAAAATAATTAGCATCTTCTGGTCCATTATCTTTTAGGATAGATTGATAATTTTACCACAATGTAATATGTACAGAGGAATTTGGAGTTCTTATGTTGGTGGCCTAAAGGCAAGGATGACAAATTCTGCTTGGGGACCTTGATTCAGAGAGGGCTTCAAACAGAAAATGCTTGAAGGGAACAAATTAAGTACTAAGAAAATTTTCACGTATGCTATTGTTCTAATTGTTATTGTCATTAGCTGTTTGAACATATGCATCTGACTTATCACATCTAAGATGCTTGAATGGGTTTAGATGGCATATTTTCAGAAGAACATTTAATAACATTAAAGTAATGTTTAGCCTGGAGAAAGGTAGACACAAGTGTATGCATGATCCCATGCTGTAGTAATTTGAAGGGAAGCTGTGAGGGGTGCGGGGAGCCGGTTTAGACTGATCCAGAATACAGAATCAAGATCAATGAACAAAGATTGTGAGGAGGCTGATTTACTTTCACTACAAAGAAGAACTTTTTAATAATTAAAGCAGAGCCTAAGAGGAATCTTAATTGACAAAGAGAAAGTACAGCTTTGAGAGAAAATGCAGAGAGCTTCACAGAAAATTAATCCCTGCATACTGTAGTGTCAGGTGCTGGTATTCAGAAGCCAATGAAAGATAGTAAAATGGTAGCAGTGACGGTGGCCATGGGAGAGAGCTGTTCTTTTTCAAGAATGGCAAGAATTTGTTCAGTTTAAAATTGATGGTGAAAGAATGAAAATGTTGAGTACCTGGCAAGGGCATTTGAGTACCCCTAAGAGTAGACAGCACCAGGGCAGACAGGTGGGAGACACTCAGAGATGAAAAAGACGGGTGGAGGACACTCAGGGATGTGCTTTCTCCCTTCCCTCAGCTCCCTTCCCCTCCCCCATTTCCTCTTTCTTCCCTCCCCTCCTCCTCCCTATTTTTTACTCTTCTTCCCCTTTTTATCATATAAACATCACTTTGTGTCAGGCACTATGGTCAGACCTAAGGTTATAGTAGTCAACAAAAATTGTGACCTTTCCCTTCAAAAAATTTAGAAGTGAGTGAAAGAAACAAATATACAATCACAAATTTTAAAGATATTCAAGGGAGATTTACAAGGAAGAAACTTACAAGAGACAGTTAAATTGGATTGGAAGAATATAAAAACTTCTCAGAGGAAGTGATATGTAAGCCAAGATCAAAATTGAAATAAGAGTATTCCAGGTAAAGACAAAAGGGAGTGCATGGAAGACATATCAGAAAGATTTCCACATAATCAGAAACTGGCAGAAGGCCATGGGCTGGAGCAGAGTCTCTGCAGGTAAGTAATCTGAGATGAGGTTGGAGACTTGAGCAAGATCTCAAAGCTGAACTGGGTTTCTGCTTGGAGAGCTGGTTGGTGGAGTGTAAATGTGTACAGGGCTGAATCTCCAGGAGGTTGTTGCCACAGGCCAGGTGGGGTGTGTTCCGAAGAACCGAACTTAGAGCAGGAGAGACATGGAGGGATGCTTTTCACACCACTAAGCAGATACGCCTGACCAGTTCTCCAGGCAAACAGACTGATCATCAGTATCATTTCCCAGTTGGCATCATTTTCTATAACCCTCAGAAAGTATGATGATTAACAACACAGAATTTGGAGTGAGACTGGTTATACTGAAATCTTAAGTCTCCTTACTAACTGCATGAACTTGGGAAGTTTGGCTTTTGTATCCCTTGTCTGTAAAATAAGCTGCATAGAAGTATCTGTTTTATGGGGCTTGTGAGATTGTCAACTGGTGACAGTAATTTATGGACAGACACCACAGGCTACATATCCATGTTTCTTTAATTTAAAGAAGGTGACATGTACTTAACTGGATGGAAATGATTGTACAATGCAGGAGACTCGCCACATTATTCCCCTTAGAGGAAGGAGCAAGAGTCCAATGCCTTAAGGTATGTTACATCAGATGTGCCCGAGCATGCTGTTTGTTCTAATATTTATGCAATGCTTACACGGCACATGTAACTGGTAGTAGCAGTATCTGCACATTACTGAACATTTCTCTAGATTAGCATACCAGGTGTAGTGTCCTCGAAAGGTCAATGATTAAGTTTGCCTGAAGTTTATCCCTGCAAGTTTTGCAATGATTTGATAAGATAGTTCACATTTAAAAACGTGGTATAAGGCTGGAAAACTGTAAATACAATATAGAAGGGAGGTTTCAATTACAAAATAATTGTTAAAGAAATCTGAGGTTTAGTTTTGGTTATTCTAAATTCTATTCTAAGAAAGATTTACTTTATTATTTTCTAAGGCCTTTAATAAAGTACCCCTTCAAGTGTAATAATCCAGACATGTCTAATCGAAATGAACCAGCTCGCCATCTGCTCACAGTTCTGCTGCTTAGGCAGGGATAACACACTTCTGCACCGCTGGTGGGAGTGCAAACTAATACGTCCCTTTTGGAAAGAAGTATGGAGAATACTCCATGATCTAAAAGTAGACCTGCTGTTTGGTCCTGCAATTCCTCTACTAGGTGTATATCCAAAGGACCAAAAACAACTTTATAACTAGATGATTGTTCATTGCAGCTCAATTCATAATCGCCAAGTCATGGAAGAAGCCCAGTGCCCATCGACTCACGATTTGATTAATAAATTGTGGTATATGTACACCATGGAATATTTTGCAACCTTAAAAGAGATGGAGACTTTACCTCTTTTAGGTTTACATGGATGGAGCTGGAACATAGCCTACTTAGTAAAGTATCTCAAGAATGGCAGAAAAAATATCCAATGTAGTCAATACTATTATGAAACCAATTTACAGTCACACTTTCACATGAAGAATAGATTACAACTATGGTTCAGGATGAAGGAGGGAGGATGGGGAGGTCAGATCGAGGGAGAGTGAATGGTGGGACCACACCTATGTGTATAATGCAAGGGTACATGTCAGATCTATTAAGTATAATGAGTATAAATGTCTTAACACAATAATTAAGTAAATGAGATGAGTTATATATTAACCAGTGTGATGTAAGCGTCCCTAATTCTATATGAAATCAACACACTGTACCCCATAAACACGTTAATGTATACATGATCTTTGTGCTTTTGATTTAATGAAAAATAAAAGCAACCTGCCAGAGTTTTAGTTATGCAAATGAAATAAACAGCAGGACCCAGACTACCCTTATGTTGTATTAATTTGTACCTCTTGAAAATGACACCCAGGTAGAACATTTCTTCTATTATGCCAAATGAATATATTTTATAAAAGCTCTTTGTTAAGGGAAAACTTTTTTTCCAAAATGTAAACAATTTTTTATGCATAATGTTGCTACTAATCTAATGATTACAAACATTATAATAACAACAGTAGTAACCATAGATAAGGTACATGTAATTTTATTTTTCTTTTAATTTGCTTAAGGAATACCTTTGTGTATTTAACAAGAAAAAAAAGAGGATTACTAATTTATATGCTAAGTATTAAAATATGTGGCTAAATTTGGTTGGTTACATCTGGCTGTCATGAGACATCGCTTCAGGATGATCATTAAGAAATTGGCCAGGTCTAGGCTTACAGCTTGAGGAATGTTTCAGGGGACACATGGGGGTAATTAGAAGTAAAATTAGTTTGTAATGGGCCTACTCAGCAACTATGTTAAGCCTGGACCAAATAATCGGCTGATAGATAAACAGTGTCATGCATTTCCAAGGGAATAACACCTGATGTGTCTCTCTTAATATATCTTGGAGCTCTTTGTTGTCAGAATTCATACATCATTAATGATTGTTCTAATATTGTTTCCGCAAAAGGATAACAGCAGTAATTTAATGCTCTCTTCTCTTGTTGGTAATATACTCTACTTTTGTATAATCCCAGCCATCTTTTTTTATCCCCCAAACTCTCTTTCCTGGTTGTAGATTTGCACGGTGATCCTGCAGATGGGGAAAACATTATTTTGTTCCTCTTTCTTATAATCTGTTCTGCTGCTATTGGGCATTTTGAACTGAGGATCAATTTTCTTGAAAGTTGGGTTGAAATCTATGCATAACTCAAGTTCATGTTTATATGCTTCCAAAATGGGAGCATATAAGTAGCAGCAGTTTCATTTTATGGAAAGATTTACATTTTCCTTTTGAGTTCAGAATATAAAGAACACATAATCAACAAAGCCTGCTTCAGGGACTTAGTCTTTTAAAGTTAGCTTAATATACCTGAAATACAAATGATCCCGCTTGATTATATCAAGAAAGAAATATCACTTTATATTTCATGGTTCTCTTTTTATATTTTTGTATGTTTCATACTCATGAAGGGCCCATTTCTTGAACAAAAGTAGTTATTGATTGTGACAAAAGCAATTTAAAAAAATGAACTGTGCAGACAATATCAAAACATCTAAATATAAAAATATGTGAAAGGAGATAGTCAAGAAAAAAAAAACTAGAGTAAGGACTGATAAGTAGATTTCCTGGAATTTGAAAAATTAAATTAAAAAGATATTTATGTTCTTTTATCCTATTAGAATTCACAATAGTTAGTCAAGTACAGACATCTGACATTTATTTGAATTTCCTCAATTGTACTATTTTTCATGGTCAAAAGATAATGACTTGAGGCAGTGATAAAGGTGAATGTGGAATACCATAGCCTTAAAACCGAAAAAGAATTGAGTACATATTTGTTCTTTATTTTATAAAAAACTGAACGGGTAATATAGAAAATCAAAAGCTGCCACTAAATTGTTTCAAAACAGTTTTCACACAGGTTTCATAATGTCTTAGAGAGAGTATTTTCTACTATACTGTACTACATCTAGAAGAAGATTCTAAGTCTGTTGAAAACTTTTTCCAGGGACAGAGAATATAAAAAAAAATACCTAGAGATAATTTATTATTTTTTTTTACTTTTGAATTTAAACTTTAATAAAGAAAACATTAAAAGATAATCATTTCCCTGACATCTGATTTTACATTCATTGTTCAAAGTCTCTATTGGTTTTCTTCCTCTTAGAACTATTCATAGAAAATGAACATATTGAATTGAAAAATATTCACTTCCAAATCTATAAATTAAAGTCCAATTTCATTTTCATTCTCAAGAGCATTATCTTTTTTCTTTTATTAAATCATAGCTGTGTACCTTAATGCAATCATGGGGTACAATGTGCTGGTTTTACATACAATTTAGGGTACAATGTGATGGTTTTACATACAATTTGAAATGCTCTCATCAAACTGGTTAAGATAGCCTTCATGGCATTTTCTTAGTTATTATGTTAAGACATTTATATTCTAGAACTAGTAAATTTCACATGTACCCTTGTACAGATGCACCATAGGTGTGGTCCCACCAATTACCCTTCCTCCACCCATCCTCCCCCTCCCCTCCCCTCCCTGTCCCCTTTCCACTTCTTGGGCTATAATTGGATTATTGCTTTGATAAGAAAGCTATAAAAGTTTCATAGTAAGACTGAGTACATTGATTGTTTTTAAATTTGAAGGCTTTTTCTGTATACACATATTCAAGCTATTTATAATACAATAATATGAAAATATAGAAAGTAAAATATTTTTAATAAGGAAAATGTTTTGAAAAAAACAATAAAAATATTTGGATGGGATTTCTAATTTTATTCTGGCTTTAGTTTATTGCAGGATCCTGCTACATGGAACATCTGAGATGATGTAAAAAGAGAAGTAGAAATCAATTTATTTTCTATATTTCTTTGATTTTAGGAAAACAGAAGGTTTCTGTTGCTCAAATGTTTTAATATCATGACAGTCAAATAGTGGTTTCTATAATCTTCTAAAATTTTTTTTAAAACTCATTTTGAACTCCACATCGTTATGAGCAACAGAACAGATCTTCAGCTGTGTCTTGTCTTCATGTTTCATACATATTCAGTGTAATTTATATTCACATTCAGAGTAGTGGTATTATGTTCAGTTATTTATTTGTTTATTTTTTAAATTTAAGGTTAATGTGAGAGTACAAACAACTAGGTCAAAATATTTGATTTTGTTAGGTAGAGTCCCTCTTGTGGTTATGTCCCACACTCAGAAGGTGTTCCAAACACCCCCACTCAAGCCCATTCAGTGGAAGCACCCTGCCCCTCCCCCACCTGGAATTGGAATGAGTTTTTCTCCTGTGTGGGCATGCATTAGCTCTTCTACTGGCTTCATATTAGTATTGATGACATTGGATAATTGCTTTTCCATTCTTGTGATACTTTACTAAGAAGAATGCATTTTACAAGAAAAAAATGTTCATTGTCTACAATAATCAGAGAAATGCAAATCAAAACCACTTTGAGAAATGCAAATCAAAACCACTTTGAGAAATGCAAATCAAAACCACTTTGAGATATTGCCTAACTCCAGTAAGATTAGCCCACATCACAAAGTCCCAGTACTGCAGATTTTACATTGTAGTCCTGAAACTGTAGACTTCACATCTTTTATTTTTACCTGGATGGAGTTGGAACATATTTTTCTTAGTAAAGTGTCTCAAGAATGGGAAAATAAGTATCCAGTGTACTCAATACTATGATGAAACCAACATATAAACACTTAACACTCATATAAATGTTAAAACACAAATATTGTCTAACAAGAGGGAGGGGAGAGGAGGGAGAGGGGAGTGTAAGCAAGAACATGATTGGTGGGAGAAGGGAGGGCATTTGGTGGCATCTCATCTAATGCACACAATTCAAGGCTATATTTCAAAATAACTAAGAGTAAATTATAAATGTCTTACCACAAAAAATAAGTGAGGTGATGACTGTTAAATAGTTTGATTTAAGCATTTCACATTGCATATCACATCACCATAATGTACCCCATAAATGTATACAGTTATGATTTATTTAAAAATTAAATTTTAATTTTTAACTCCATCCAGGATAATACAAACATATGGCATCATCATCTTCTTTTTTAATGGCTGAATGGTATTCAATGGCACGCATATACCACAATTTGTTAATCCCTTCCTGAGTTGATGGGCATTTATGTTGTTTCCACATCTTGCTAGTTGTAAATTGAGTTGCAGTAAAAATCTAGTGAAAATGTCTTCATGATAAAAGGATTTTTTTTTTCTTCTTGGTAGATGCCTAGTAATAGGATGTGGGGTCACATGAAAGATCTAATTCGAGTTCTTTCAGGATTCTCCGTATTTTTTTCCAAAGTGGCAACATTAGTTTGCAGTCCTGGCAACATTAGTTTGCAGTCCTAGCAACAATGTAAAAGTGTTCCCCTCTCTCCACATCGGTGTCAGCATTGGGACTTTGTGATATGTCCTTATTTTACTGGGGTTAGGTGGTATGTCAGGGTTTTGATTTGTATTTCTTTGATGATTACAGATTATGAGCGCTTTTTCATATGTTTGTTAGCCATTTGTCTCTCTTCTTGAGAGAAGGGTCCATTCATGTCTCTTGTCCAGTGATAGATGGGATTGTTAGCTCTTTTTGTTGTTGCTGATTAATTTGAGTTTTCTGTAGATCCTAGTTAACAAGTCTTTCTCAGATTCATAATGTACAAATCTTGTTTTCCATTCTGAAGGTTGCCTATTTTCTTTGGTTGTTGTCTCTCTAGCTGTGCAGAAATTTTTCAGTTTAATAAAGTCCCATTTTTTAATTTTTGTTATTGTGGTTACCATGGAAACCTTCCTAAAATCTTTCCCTAGGCCAACATCCTCAAGAGTTTTTCCCACACTTTCCTCTAGAATTTTTATTGTTTTATGTTTTAGAATTAAATCTTTTATCCATCTTGAGTTAATTTTTGTAAGTGGTGAAAGATGTGGGTCCAGTTTTAGTCTTTTACATGTGGTTATCCAGTTCTCCTACCATCATTTATTGAATGAGAATTCTTTTTCTCATTGTGTGCTCATGTTTTGTTTATCAATGATAGGGTGGCTAGAAGATGTTAGTTTCACCTTATGGTTTCTTATTAAGTTCTAAATATATATGTCTCTATTTTTGTACCAGTACCATGCTATTTTGATCACTGTGTACTTGTAATAATAGCCTAAAGTATGGTAGATTGATGCCCCCGGCTTTGTTTTTATTATTAAGAATTGTCTTGGCTATGCATGTTTTTTTTCCGGTTTCTCACGTAATGAAGAAATATTTCTTTCCAGATCTTTAAAGCATGATGCTGGTATTTTAATGGAGATTTCATTGGGAAGTATAGCCATTTTGACAATGTTGACTCTTCCCAGCCATGAGCATGGTGTGTTCTTCCACTTGTTAATATCTTCTACTATTTATTTTCTTAGGGTTTTGCAATTCTTTTTGTAGAGGTTCTTTACCTCTACAAAAGGTAGAGGTATGTTAGGTATATTCTTCAGTATTTCATATTCTTTGAAGTTACTTTTAAGGGAATTGTGTCTTTGATTATTTTCTCAACTTGGCTATTGTTGGCATATACAAGGCTACTGATTTGGGGACATTGATTTCATATCCTGAGACATTACTGTATTTCTTGATCAATTCCTGGAGTCTTGTGGTTAAGTCTTTGGGGTTCCCTACATATAAGATCATGTCATCAGCAAAGAGTGAGAGTTTGACTACCTTGGCTCCTTTTGGATGCCCTTTATATTCTCCTCTTGCCTGATTACATTGGCGAGAACTTCCAGCATTGTGTTAAATAGTAGTGGTGATAGAGGATATTCTTGTCTGTTTCCAGTTCTAAGTGGAAAAGCTTTCAGTTTTCCTGAATTGGTATAATATTAACTGTGGATTTGTCATAGATGGCTTCAATCAGATTCAGAAATATGCCACCTATGCCTTTATTCTTAAGTGTTCTAATTAGAAAAGGATGCTGAATTTTATCAAATGCTTTCTCTGCATCTATTGAGAGGATCATATGGTCTTTGCTTTTGATATGGTGAATTACATTTATGGATTTTTGTATGTTAAACTAGCCTTGCATCCCAGGAATGAAGCCTACTTGATCATGATGTATAATTTTTTAATGTGTATCTGTAATCTGTTGGCAAAGATTTTATCAAGAATTTTTGTATCTATATTCAGTAGTGATATTGATCAGAAATTCTCCTTTTTAGTTAGGTCTTTTGCTGGCTTTGATATCAGGGTAAAGGTGTTGGAGAAGTTTTCTTCTTTCTCAGTTTTTGGGAATAATTTCTGCAGTATGGGTATAAAAGCTCTTTTTTTGTGGTTTGATAGATTTCTGGGGTGAAGACATCTGGACCAGGGCATTTTTTTTGTTAGAAGATTTTTTACTGTTTCTTTGATCTCAGTGCTGATATTGGTCTGTTCAAGAGATCTATTTCTTCTTGGTTAAGTCCAGGGAGATGGTGTGATTCCAGTTATTGATCAGTTTCTTCCACATCATCAACTTTCTGGGGATAGAGTTTTTTGTAGCACTCAGAGATAAACTCTTGTATCTCTGTGATATCTATTGTTAATTCCCCTTATCATTTCTGATTTAGATCATTAGAGATTTTACTCTTCTGTTTCTAGTTAATTTAGCCAAAGGTTTTATGATTTTATTTATTTTTTTGAAGAACCAACTTTTGTTTCGTTAATTTTGTGAATGTTTGTTTTGTTTTCATTTTCATTGATCTTTAATTTAATTTTCTGTTATTTCTTTTCTTCTGCTATGTTTGGGATTAGATTGTCCTTCTTTTCCATGTTCTTATTATAACTCATTAGTTGTTGATGTGCTCTCTTTCTGTTTTTTGGATGTAGGCATCTAATGCAATAAATTTCCCTATTAAGACTTCTTTTGCAGTATACCATAGGATTTTGTACTTGCAGCTTCATTGTCATTGATGTTGAGAAATTTAAGTTTCCTGCTTTATATCTTCCTTGACACAATGTCATTCAGAATAAGATTGTTTAATTTCCAAGCCTTTGTGGGGGGATGTATGTTTTTGTTGGAGTTGAGTTCCATCTTTATTGCCTTGTGGTCTGAGAAGATACGAGGTATCATTTTAAGTTTTTTAATTTTCTTAAGGTTTAATTTGTATCTGAGGATATGATCTATTTTGGAGTATATTCCATGAGCTGATGAGAGGAATGTATGTTCCTTAGCTTTGGAATGGTATTCTCTGTATATGTCTATTAATCCCAGGTGTTCTAGGGTCACAGTTCTGTCCTTTGTATCTTTGTTTGGTTTCTGTTTGGAGGATGTTCAGTTCTATTAGAGGGGTATCAAAGTCTCCAGGTATTATGGTATTATGGGATATCGCTCAAACAAATCAAAATGTGTTTCATAAATTTGGGGAACACTTAAATTGGGTGCATAAATAGTTAGAATTGAATGTCCTCATGCTGTATTGTTCCCTTGACTAGTATGAAGTGACCCTCTTTTTTTCCCCTACCTTTAGTTGCTTTAAGTCCACTTGTATCTGAAATTTGCAATCTAAGATTGCAAACCCTCTTTAAGTCCACTTGTATCTTAGATTTGCAATCTAAGATTGCAAACCCTCTTTCTTCTGATTTCCATTTGCCTGAAGTATTGTTTTCCATACTTTAACCCTGAGCCTTGATTGTCCTCCAAGGCTAGGTGCATTTCCTGGAGTCAACATGTGGATGGATTGTGCTTTTTTTATCCAATCAGGCTGTCTCTGCCTCTTCAGTGGGGAATTCAAGTCATTAATATTTACTGAGAGAACTGATAAGTGTGATGGAGTTCTATTCATCTTATTTTGTGAAATTCCATTACATATTTTTATCCTTTGCACAATTGGGAAGCTAAGTTAAGGCCTTTAGTTTCTGGGTGTTTGCTTTGATGGTGGTCCATTGTGATGGTCAGCGTGGAGAACAAGCCTAATTATTTCCTGTAGAGTTGGTCTTGTTGTGACGAATTTCCTCAATATTTACATATCAGCAAAAGATTTGGTTTCTCCATCAATTTTGATACTTATTTTAGCAGGATACAGAATTCTGGACTGAAAATCATTTTGTCTAAGAATGTTAAAGGTAGATGACAATTCTCTTCTCGCTTGGAAATTTTCAGCTGAAAAGTCTGCTGTCACCATAATGGATCTGCCCCTGAAGGTTAATTGGCACTTATTCCTGGGTGCTTGCAGAATTTCCTCTTTTTTCTTAACTTTGGACAGGCTCATTGTGTCACGGAGAAGCTGTTTGAGTTGAAATGATCTAGGGCTTGATGTACCTCTAAAGGAGTGTGTCAGAATCTTTAATGAAACTTGGGAAGTTTTCATTTATGATATTTTCCATTAGGCCTTCCATTCTTTTGGTACATTCTTCTCTCCTTTCAGGGATCCCTATATAATTCACGTTTGAGTGCTTCTTGAGGTCCTGTAATTCTCTGAGTAATTGTTATTTTTTCACTTTCCTCTTTTCTATCTCTTTAGCTATCTGTGTTAGCTCATGAATTTTATCCTCTAGCTCTGAGATTCTTTCTTCTCCATGGTCTAATCTGTTATTGATACTTTCTACTACATCTTTAAATTCCCTGAATGACTCCTTCATTTCCTTAAGCTTTGCCATGTCCTTTTTATATTCTTCATGTCTTTCATCCATCTTTTTTGTTCTCTTTTTCCACTTTCTTGTCAATTTTCTTTATTGCCTTTATCATTCATATTTTAAATTCCCTATCAGTCAATTGCATTAATTTTTCATAGGTTGAGTCTTGTGCAGTAGCTGCCTCATGTTCTTTCAAAGGAGTTGTTCTGTTTTAGTTTTTTGTGTTGCCAGAATTTTTCTGTTAGTTTGTCCTCATGTGTGTTTTCTTTTTTTTCTTGTTCATCTCTTGGCCCTACTTTTTCCTTTTTACTGCATCCTTTACTTTAAATTACCTTGCCTCAGAGCTTAGACGTTGAAGTGGCCTCTTGGAGCAACGCCAACAGGAAGAGAAGAATAAAGAGTGAACAAGGAGAAAATAAGGAGAAAAAGGAAAGAAGAAAGTAGAAGGAAAAATAAAAAGTGGGATGAAAGAAAAGTTTTGAAGAACAGGAGAGAAGCAGGACAGAGAGAACAATAATAACAGGAAAAAATTTTTGGCTCAGCATGGTGCTATCACCACACCTGCAACATAAAAATTTGGGGGGGCTTGACTAGGCAGGCCCTTGAAATCAGGAGCTCCTTAGCAGCCTGAACAAAGTAGTACCCTACCACTGCCAAATACAGGAAGTGAATGAAAAAAGAAAAAATAAAAACAGTAAAGAATGAAAAAGAAAATAAATAAAGAAATATAAAGAAAAATTCAGCAATCCTTTCACCCATTTTTTTTTTGTTTTTCAAAATAGCAGCATGGACTTGCCAATGTTGTTTTTCCAAAGGCCAATGGTAGAAGGACTCCCTAAACCATGATCTCTTGAGCTCCTTGAGCCAGACCACTGCCATGACTTGCTGGCCAGACCAAACCTGTGATACTCCAGAATTCAGAAAAAATGGGGAAAAAAATAAGAATAAATACAGAAAATTCAAAATATGGTTGTATCAGATAAAGGAGAAAGAGGAAAGAGGAAAACAGAAAGAAAGAATAAGGGAGGTTATCTTTGGTGTTAACTCAGCCAATTATGAATGAGAAAGATAAGAAAAGTAGAAGTCTACTGAAAGAGGGAAAAAAGGAGAGAAGTAAAATAGAATAAGTGGGGTTGAGATAGTATAAAAAAAAAGTACAGGCGCTCTTGCTCTTGAAGAAAGTAAAAGCGGAAATTGAGCATAGAACTAACTAAACAAATTAGCAGAAACAAAACAAACCTCAAATCTCAACCAAAAACAACAACCTTAGCAATGAAGAAGAGAAAAAAAAAGAAAAAAAATAATATATATGTATATGTATTGTAGAAGGGAGCAAGTATAATTAATATACACACACACACACACACACACACATATATAAATTGGGAGACACCAGATGGCAATGTGGTTTTGGGAGATAGAGAACACACTCTAGAAACCCCTCTCTGGTTTCCTAGGAGAACAGATCCTGTCATCCTGACTTAGTTGCCCTTGGTGAGTGCCTGATTGTTTCCCTAGCATTCATTCCCCGCTGAGTTGGTGTCTTAAAGCACTCCAGGAGGCAAGTCTAACAGTGCCCCCTGACAACAGTTAGGTTGAGGAGGAACCAATCAGCTCACCCCCAGAGCAGAAGTTCGATCTCAGTAGGCATATCAGAGCCAGCCGTTGTTGTAGGCCCCTGCGGACAGTCCTACACACTGACTTTCCTTTAATGGTAACCCAGATAGCAGCCATGACCTTCCCACAATGGTGGCCTAGCCCGCTGACAAGCTGATGGGAAATCCACTCCCCCCTGGTACTCAAACACGGTTGCCACACACTGTTCGGGCCACCCACTCTTCCAAGCTTTCCATTCAATGCACAGCTTCCCCCTAAATCCAAAAACTGCAGAAAAGATTACTCCCATCTGCAGAACTCTGTGAGCTGTGCTAGTTGGTCCTTGCCCTCTCCCAGGCACTTGCATTCCAAGTTAGTCATCCATAGCTCTCGACCTCCCCTTGTCTCCTCCAGTCCATCACTGCCTGGTAGTTGCCCCAGAAGGATGATATGGTTGGGTTCTCTCTTTCCTCTGCCTTGCTGGGAGAGGCCAGCAGAAACATCTTTCTATGTTCAATTTTGAGTAATTCTATTCTAGTAGCCCAAAGACATAATGACTATTTTTTATATTTTTATGGAAACAAAACTTGGATTAGTTTCCTATAACCATAATTATAGGAAATTGAAGATAGAAATACAGAAGTGTTTGAATTTTTGCTTTGAAAAAATGGAAGCAAATAATACACATATGATGTTGAATTTCTTTAAAAAGTTATGAGCAAAATTTAAGGCAGTAGTTGATACTGATTTTCCTTAGTGTAAAAAGGTAATTTTTCAGTTTACCATGTACTCTCCTAGAGATACTACAGATTTATCAGCAAAATAGGATGTAATAAAAAGAAAATAGAATTCTAAGGAGCCTAATTTTTACTCCCACAACCTTTGTATACTAGAAAGTACTAAAAACTATTCTAAAATTTATTACTTTGGAACTATGTCACCATCAGTTGATCTTCTTCTACTAAGGTTTTAGCATGTCAGTTTACTCTTATTCTTTCTTTGCAAAGTAATTTGTCCCTAATTCTTCAATATTACATAGGTTCTTAAAGTTCTAAAAATAGTAATGTTGACAGAGTGTTTTCTGTATACAACATGACAGGTAAGAAACTCTAGGAACCGTTTACAAGTTTTGGATTTTTTGTTGTTGTTCTTTTTTTTAAATGGAGGATGTTTTTTTCACTTCACCATACTCTTTTAAAAATGGTGATGGGGAAAGTATTATTGTTTCACTTATAGAATTAAAAAAACAGAAGTAGATAACATTTAAGTGATGGCTTCTGCATCATAGAAGTTGTAGAATGTAGACTACAGACTATGACACAGAAACTCTGCTACCCCAATCAATTTATCACACTGTTCATTTGAAGATAGTGTACAAAAACAAACCTTAGATATTCCTGTTCATTGAAGATAGGGTACAAAAACAAACGTAAGATATTCCTGTACATATTTACTTTGAATTTTGATAGCAATTTGTTTCTTTTAAAATTTCAAGTATTATGAGGTACAAATATTTTGGGTTTCCTGGATTTGTACCAGTTAAGAACGTTTTCACCCATCCCCTCCTCTGTGCTCCCCCCGGTTGATTTCCATTGAGCTTTACTTCCCTCTATACCTGTGTATGCTCATTGGCTAACTCCAATTTAGGAGTGAATGCTTGTGTTGTCTGTTTTTCCATTTCTTCAGATACTTCAAGTAAGAGAATGGTCTTCAGGTCCACCCGGATTGTTGCAAAAGCCATTAAGTCATCCTTCTTTGTGGCTCAGTAGTATTTCAAGGTAGACATATACCATATGCTGTTAACTCACTCATGAATGGTTGCACACTTTGGTTGTTGCAATAAACATTCAAGTGCAGGTGTCTTTTTGATAAAAATGACTTATTTTCTTTTTAGTAAATACACTGTAGTGGGATTGTTGAATCAAATAGTATGTCTGTTTTTAGTTCTATGAGGAATCACCATACTATTTTCCATAGGGGTTGTACTAATTTTCCATCTCACAAACAGTGTATAAGCATTCTTTTCTCTTTGCATCTATGCCGTCATCTATTGTTTTTGGACTTTTTAATAAAAGCCATTCTAACTGGGATAAGATGATATTTCTTTGTGGTTTTATTTTGTGTGTGTGTGTGTGTGTGGTTTTATAATAATTTGCATTGCCCTGATGATTAGTGACATTTAGCATTTTTTATATGTTATTGACCATTTGTAATTTGACCACAGCTCTTTTTTTGAGAAGCTTTCTGTTCATGAGTTATTGCCTAAATTTTGATGTTTTTCTATAAATTTTTCTTGAGATTTGAATTCTTTGTAGATTCTGGCTATTAGCCATTTATTGGATGTATAGCATGCAGATATTTTCTCCCATTCTGTAGGTGGTCTATTTGCTCTGTTGATTCTTTCCTTTGCTCTACAGAGCTTTTATATTTGGTTACATTCCCATTTATTTATTTTTGTTGTTCCCAATGATTGCCATTGGGTCTTCTTCATAATTCTTTGCCTGGAAAGATATCTAGAAGAGATTTTACAATATTCTGTTACAGAATTATTATGGATACATTACTTATGCTAAGTCTTTTATCTATCTTGATTTATTTAAGTTAGTGGAGATAGATATGGATCCTGTTTTATTCTTCTGCATGAGGCCGTCCAGTTTTCCCAGCACCATTTATTGAATGGGGATTCTTTTTTCCAGTGTATTTTGTTGTCTGTTTTATCAAAGATCAGTTGGCTGTAGGTGGATGGTCTTACATCTGAGTTCTCTGTTCTGTTCCACTGGTCTGTGTCTTTGCATTTGTGCCAATAACATGCTATTTTGGTTACTATAGCTTTGTAGTAGAATTTGAAGTCTGGCTGTAATGCCTCAAGATTTGTTCCTTTTGCTTATAATTGCTTTAGCTATTTAGGCTCTTTTCTGGTTCCAAATGAAGCATAAAATTATTTTTTCTAGATCTGTGAAATATGTCATTGGTATTTTAATGAGGATTGTATTGAATCTTTAAATCACTTTGGGGAGTATGGACATTTTAACAATGTTTCTACCTATCTATGAGCATGATATGATTTTCCACTTGTTTGTATCCTTTGAAATTTCTTTCTTCAATTTTTCATTGTTCTCTCTGTAGAGGTTATTTACTTCCTTCATGTTTTATGTTCTTTGTAGCTATTGGAAATAGTATTGAGTCTTTGACTTCAGCTAGGCTGTTGCTGGTGTCGAGATACACTACTAATTTGTGTACATCAATTCTGTAATCTAAGATTTTACTGAATTTATTTATCAGTTCCAGAAGTCTCTTGTGGAATCGTTGGGGTTTTCACAATATAAAATCATATGGTCAGCAAAACCAATAGTTTGACTTTATTTCCTGTTGTGGATACCCTTACATTTCTTTGTAGCCTGAACATTCCAGCACTATGTTGCATATAAGTGGTGACCATGAGCACACTTGTCTTATTCCAGTTCTTAGCAGGAATGCTTTCAATTTTCCCCCATTGAGTTTGATATTGGTAGTAATTTACTTTTGTTGTCAAATAATGAAAACTTTCTTGTTCAAAATATACTGAGTCTTATAATAGTAAAAATGTCTCCTTGAAACCACTTTTAAATTAGTTATTTTGTGAGAATTTCAAGTGTGTTTATTAAGAGCTTAGGGTCATCTAGAGGAAGACATCTAGATCTGCTGCTTATTGATTGTACAAGCTTGAACAAGTTATTTTACCCCTCTGTGTCTTAATTGCCTCTTCTGTTAAAATAAGAATAATTAATAGTACCTTCAGGTTTGGGTCTTGAACTCATCAAATGAGTTAATACACATGACATAGTCAGCCCATTGAGTCTGGTCTCCATATATAGAGACCAAAAAATAATGAAGTCCATTCAACAAACATTTTTTTGAGTGTTTGAAGTGGCATCAAGTATTGGGATGTAGACTGGAAATACTAGTATAAAATATATAGTATCTGCTTTCACGGAACTTACCAACTAGTTGAAAAGGGAGAAAACTCATATTTCTGGGGAGATATACAAAAGGTCTTATGGGAAGAGAGTGTGAGATGTAGAATAAAGAAGGGAAAGCGTGCTTAAGGGTAGAGCCTGGCAGGGGAACTACATAGATCCTCCTGTGCCATATTTCATTCATTTGCTCATTTAGTCCTTTATTCATCCATTCTTCCATCTGTTCAGTGTTTAATGAGTTCCCACTGTGTTGCAGGTAAGGTTATTAAATGGTGACTTTTAAAAGAAAGCAAATTCTCTCTCAGTTTGGAGTCTAATGTCTAGTTAGACCACTACTAAACGAACACACCCATTAAAAAATTTCCACCATCTGATATTATTATATTTGTCTTTGTGTGTGTGTGTATATATATTTAACCTTACCATTACATAACATTTTATTTTAAATCACTGTTTTAAAACTGAAAATATTTGATCTTGATTCACAATTTGCAAATATTTGTGTTTTAATAGGGGCATTAATTCATTTACTTTTGCTATCTCCGCTAATAGGCTCATATGTGCTGTTTTTTTCTCTTTGCATTGTTTTTATTTGTTTATGCATTTGTTTTCTTGTTTTGATGTGCAGAATTTATTTTCATTTCTGTTTTTCTCTAATGATTTGGAGAGAAGATTTAGAATTATTTCTTTTCTTTTTATCCTAATAGTTCCATTTTAGTTGTTTATTTTTGTTATGTGAAGCTATAATTCTCTATTAATATTAAAAAGGAAATTATATCAACTCAGTATATGAAAAATGGAGGAGTTAGTGCTCTTTACTTCTCCTATGCTCTCACTCAGTTGTTTCACAGGTTCTGTTGATATGTAATTTTATAAAATTAATTGTCACATCTTATCTTTGAGCTACAAATTTTCATAATTACATTCTGTGGTACACCATATTTATGACAAACATTGAGAGATACCTCTACATTTCATTCTTTTAAAAATACTTTACTCACACTGTTAATAAACTATTTTTCCGTATTGATATATTTGTAAGAGTGACATGAAGGTGTAACAGAAAACAAATTCTTTTGCTTCAACATAAATTAAATATTAACTAATCATAAGATTCTCTATAGCCTAGAGGTTAAAAAGAACTCACAAATCTAACCTCAAAATGTAAATGGTGAACTGTGGCACATATAAGATGATGGATAAAGTCTATGGCAAAATGCAGAAGTGCTGAACCATTCTGAAGGCATTCATGCTCAACTATGTAATTTTAATATGAGAAGGAAAAAAGAAATGACCATAGGCGAAACTTGAATCATGCAAACCTAGTGTTTCTGGAAACACTACTTGAATGATTTTTACATTTATTTATTTATTCATTCATTCATTTTTGAGACAGAGTCTCAGTCTGTTACCTTGGTTTGAGTGCAGTGGTGTTATTATAGCTCACTACAATCTCAAATGCTTGGATTCAAGAGATCCTCTTGAGTTAGCTTCTTAGTAGCTGGGACAACAGGCACTGGCCACAATGGCTGGCTAATTTTTGTAGAGACAGGGTCTTGCTCTTGCTCGGTCTGGTCTAAAACTCCTAAGCTCAAGGGATCCTCCCACCTCAAACTCCCAGAGTCCTAGGTTTACTGGCCTCAGCCACTGTGCTGAGCCTTGAATGATTTTTATAATTTAATGGTGAAGTGAAATAAAGGCAATTGTTATTCCTGACACACATAATCTGCTTTTCTCCATATGATTTTTTCTTTATCCTGAAATAATTAGAAAAGAATTCTCAAAATATGTGTAGATATTAATGTCTTTTAATTAAGTTGAAATATAATTGATAATCCTTTCAATTTTCAAGCTTAGGTTTCAAACTAAATTATTTTATTTGTGCACATTATTTCTTTGCATTGTGTTTTGTTTTTTTCTTTAAAGATAACATGAATATCTCATTTAATTTTTCTCCACATATTTTTATTTCTCTCCATTATTTGAGAGTTTTCTCTAGTGTGTCAATAACATTACAGATTTAGTTTTCTACATAAGGACTTGTATGTTATTGCTTCCAATGTGATTTAGTTTTGCTATTGTATTTACATTGATTAAAACTTCTTTCCTAATAGCCTATGGCTTTTAATTGACATATATTTACCTCTAAATCAATATCGTTACTCTTCTTAAAAATGTGTATGTGTGTGGGTGCGTGTGGTCTCATTTTACCCATTTCTGCTTAATGAAAAGATCTCTTTGCATGCCTTCTGGTTGAAAAGGAATTTATTGGGAAGGACAGATTCTGATTAGTCTGTTCTCGACCCTCCTGGGTACTATTGCAGCTCTTGGTTAGCATCTTAAAATAGAAAAGCAGTTGATGTATGAACATTCACTCCATCTTTTTTGGATATTGCCTTTTCATGCATATTAGGGGTCTCTTGAGTTAGGAAACAGCTCACTCATCCACTGTGGCTGGATGAAGTAGAATTGATTTTTGGATAACTTAAAGCAATCTTTCTTCCTCTGACATCAGTGATACAGAGAAGTGTTCTCATTGTTTTCATGGGTGCATCCTTTGCTATTGCCAGTTCCTTATTCTAACATGCAGCATACCATTGCTCTTCCACTTCAGCCCCATCCATACTGTCTTTCTGGGTATTGATGTCCTTGAGTGGATGAAATTATTGTTTCTCATCTTTTTGGAAATAGGGGGACCATCTCATCATGGTTTGCCCAGCACTTGACACACACCTTTGGAAATCTCAAGTCCTGGGGACTTTCATAGTTCAGGCAAACTGAACAGTCATTCACTGTATTTGCAATTATGAAATTTAAACTTTTCAGAGTGTCTGTTACTTCCAATGGGCCTTGTTTTTTTTTTTGTCTTTATTGAATATTATTCATTTTTTTAAGTATCAGTGTTAGCCAAGTTAATTTTGTCTTCTATTGTATATATAAGTAAACCTTAAACATATAAGATTAAATGATAACCTTTAATATACTTGTTCAAATTATGGGTACCACTCCAACCCAAACATCTCTGATATTTGCCTGGCCTGCCCTCAAATGATGTAGACAGAGGAGCACAAATGGAGGGAATGTAAAGTAAAGAGGAAATTTGTCTTTTCAGCCAACTGTTCTCTAGAAGTCTATGAGGTTTGAGGGTCTGTTGGCCCTCCCTTCAGTGAAATCCCAGTACCTTTGACACTGGGTAATGGGTCCCAAGGAGAAGTGGGGAAATTCTCTTTTTTCTGTGTCTAGTCGGAATAGCTATCCTGAGGGCCCCAACTGCCATTGAAATTTGAAAATTTATCCTGAGTTTTAGCAAATTAGTACTGTGGGAATTCTGAAGTGTGTGTATGTGGAGGGTATTAAATGGAATGAACCTGAAGTGCGTGTATATGGGGGTATTAAATGGAATGAACCTGAAGAGTAAGTCAATTTTGTCTAACAAAATAATGTATGCTTAAACTAAAAGTCTTAATTATTTCAAAAAGTTGATTCAACATATATTTGCAGAATATAAGGTATTATAGTGGAATGCGTAGGACATAAAAATTTAAGTACAGATTCTGCCTTCACATAAATTTCTTATACACCTTCACTACAAAGTCTAGGATATCGTGTAAAACAGATTAGAAAGAGCTGGAAAAGAAAAGAGTGGTGGAGATCATGGAAGAATTATTTGAGGTAATATAAGATGTATTTTAATTGACAGATTTGGGGAAACAGCTGTAAACATAACAAATATATAAGGTTTGGCAAGTTCTGGGTACATTTGGAAAGTCAAAATAACCTGTGTTTAATTGGTGCTTCAGATCTTTGATGAAGGTTTGTGCAAGTAATGCTAGAAATTTCTGTCATGACTCATGGGTAAAGGGCTTTGAAATCCATACTTAACAGTCTCACTTTTTAAAAAATCACCTGAACTTTTTAACAGAGAAACTTCGCCCTATCTGTCTTTCTAGTCATAGACCATTGCTTAAGAGTAAACAGTCAATAAAATACTTCTACAAAAATAAATTAATAATTGTACAATTAAAGAAGCTGCACGTCTGAAGTGACTGTGACTGTGCTTATATGCACTCACAGAGTTTTTCCTAGATACTTCATTTAAATTTTTTAAAAGCAATTTTATGGAAATGGATGAATGAATGAGATTTTGTATATAATTTCCCTGGAGATTGAGTTTTTTTTTCCTTTTGTATAATCAGGAGCATAAATAAGGATGCCACTTAGCAAAATTATTATGATTATGAGTAAGGTTTCATTTAAAAATATTTTGAAAGGCATAGAGGGAGTATCACGGAATATCTAGGGTCATGATTAAACAAGCAGTTTGCCACAATTATAGGTCCACCCAGGGCCAGAGAGGCAAAGGGGATGCCCGATTACTGGTGAAGGGTATAATTACCTGAGTTGGGGAAGACTTCTGTGTGTTGTCTTGTTTGCTAACATCTGTCAGCTGTTTCTGTCTATCACGTTTTCTCTTCTAGTTTTCAGGTTAATACAAAGTCCTGAAATACTCCTGATAATAGTGGAGTTATGTGCAAAAATATATTCAGGTTTCTCTTACATATGTTCTTAAAGAATAACAGGATTTTTGTTTGCTAGCAGGCATCTGTATTTTGCTACTAACAGTTTTCATTAAGTCAAGGTGTGTTCTCATATCAAATAGCTGGTAAAGGGATTCCTGTGGAATGATTTACATTAAAAGGCTTTCTCTGACATAAAACCGTTTCTGAAGGTCTTACTCTCTGTCTTGAGGACTTTTAGAATAATCTTGGCTCTCCTTGTTACCTTGTCTATATTGTAAAAATAATAGGATTTCATGCAGCTGCTGCAGGGAAAGAAAACTGGACGTGAGTAACAGAAATCTGTCTGAATTAGAGAAATAGAAATACTATTTATTAACCGCGTAATTTTCAATAAGAAACTTAACCTTTTGTGTCTCAATTCACTTTTCTTATTCTAAGGGTCTGAAATGAATTATTTCTTTAATTCTTAGGTAACTCTAAGGAGTGGTACCCCAGTAATCATCTTCACTTTCTAAATCGGGAAACTGAAATACAAAGCGGTTAAGGAGTTTATCCAGACAGCTAGCATGCAAACTTAGGAAATGAATCAGGATTCTATCCCCTGGGCCAAAGGCTCACCCATGTTCTTCCACCCCTTGCTAATACTACCTATTTTAGAGTGTTCTTTTGAGGATTAAATGAGATAATGTCTACCCACAGCAGGTATTTGTTAAATAGTTTGGGACTCTGAATGTAAATTTGGGGAATTAGAGGATTTTTATTTAAAGACTTAATTTTTAAAACAAAAATTATTCTTGATAAAATAAAGAAAACTTGCTGGGGAAAATTATTGTGTGAATAATCTGACCAGCAAAGGTGATTGGAAAATGTTCAGGTAGTTGATAGAGCTCTACTTTCAGCCTGATTTGTTTTATGGAGCACTAGGTCACAGATTATTGAATCTCAGAATTATAGAAGAAAATTTATGCGGGATTTCATTGTTTTTGCCTACTTAAATTCCAATTACCACAGGCTATGCCTGGAGTTGAAGGGTCATACTTAGAGCAATGACACTTTGAAGAAATGAAGACCCACTTAATTATTTAATGGGACTGCAAAATGCCAAGTACAGCCATAAAATGCTCAAAGTTCGTAGCAGGCAAACCTTTTGGTGGTGTAAATTTTCATCAACATCATCATGGTAGTATTAAAAAATGCCTTCTGATACCAGGTCAGAAATTACATCGTGCTTGGTTTATGGTCAGTTGTTGGCAGGCTAAGGAGTGACTCCAGGGAATTAGACAATAAACACTTGTCACACTCAAAGCATCTTTTCTCTGCGAGATTCCACAAGCTACCCTAACTGGATAGGTGCATCTGAATTTGCCTTGGCTTGATTTTCTCAGTAAAGACTTAAAATAGGCAAAATTGTTAAGGACATGGATTTGTGGGTATTTTCAACTTATTTGTTATTTGATTATTATTTTTTCTTTTTTTTCTTTTTTGTGGCAGTTTTTGGCCGGGGCTGGGTTTTGAACCCGCCTCCTACGGCATATGGGATCAGCGCCCTACCCTTTTGAGCCACAGGCACTGCCCCGAGAACCAAATTATTCTGTGAAAAAAAATGAATGAATCTTCATTTCTAGATGAGACTATTAGAATAAAGCCCATTTTAAACAAGTTGGATAGTGACAGGAAAAGCAAATGTAGGGGATGATTGCAAATAAAGAGGAGCTTGGGAACATTGGATTTCGAATCCTTCTTAGATATCTACCCCCAAATTCTGGAGGATAACTGGACATGCAGTTCTAGAACTTAGAGGAGAAATAGTAACTATGGACATCATGAAATCATTTGGTATCTGAAGTGTGGGGGCTGAGGTAGCCACACTCTTGTGACCCTCCTCCACTGTCTATTTAGATGAGCACATAGAAAGTGAGTGAGTCTCTTTAAGAATTCAAATATCATAAAAACGAGCAGTATGAGTGATCTACTAGATGGAGAAATTGGAATTAGGCTCATTTCATTTGACTGGAATCAATATCTGAAAACAATAAAGTGAATATTTAAAGGAAGAAATATTAAATTTTACATTTAGGTTGAAACATTAAATGCACCCTTACAAAAAGGCCACCAAAGCCACACTTTTAATGTGGTTAGTTTGAAGGTAGACTAGAGTTTTTTTTTTTCGCTGTTTTTATTTATTTTTGCTCACAAGATGCTAGTGCCTTCTGTAACATTCTCTTCCCTCCCCCAGTAAGTTTCAGTATTGGATTATATCAACAAATAAGAAAAGATACAGCCTGAATAATTTGTGTCCAGGACTTGGTTTATTGTTTTTGCTTCTCTCTGTTTTCCTTAAGCTCTGTAACACATTCAGAGAAATGATGGTGGATTGCACAATTGGAGAGTAGTTCTGTAACTCTTCACTATAAAGACTGTTTAGGATATTTTTACAACGGTGATATTGGGTACATATAACTAAAGGGCTGTTACTGTTTCCTTTCCCCTCAAATTTACCTTTTTCACATTTCTCTATAAAGTCATTTCCGGAATCATCTTTCAAGGTTCAGTTCCTTGGTGTTCCCAGAAACGACCACTCCCTCTTTTGTGTTCTCTTTGGTTTTCTGCCCTAGCCTTACTATTTCAGCACTTACCACACTAAAGGACATTCATGTATTGACACGTGTGCTTGTCTCTGCTGGACTGCGAGGGATATATGAACACAGACCTCATCTTACTAATGTGTTATGTCCATAGCCCCAGTCTATGTTCAATTTCTGACAATATGCTTTTAGTACTGAATTGAACTGGGGGTATAATAGAAATGTTCCATCGTGCTCTGGAGGAAAGAAATAGGGCCAGAGGGCAGAAGAGACAAGGACACAGATTATTTAAGCTCATTACTAATAATTAGAGCTGTCTGAAAATGAAATGACCTGCCTTTACAATGTAGGTCAAGCACAAGGTGAATGATAATGTGGATGAAATGTTGCATAGCCTGACCTCTAAATTCTCCTCCAACTTCCGTATTCTATGCCTTACATTTTTCTCTTGTGTCATTAACTACCCTCTTAGGTAGTCTTCAAAAGCACTCTCATATATATTATCTCATTTATTTGAACAAATTTCCTGTGATGTATGTAGGGACAGGTATTATCATTCTAATTGTTCAGTAAAATGAGGCATAAAGAAGTTAAGCGACTTGAACAGGGATACTCAGCATTAAATTTGAGACCAGAATGTAATTTTCCTTCGGGTAGTTTAGTACTATTTTTTGATAGAATTTCTCATATTATCAGCTTTGGACATTTGGCAAGGACATAACTTTTTAGATATTTATTAAGACATGTGTTTTCCTGATTATATTTGTATAGATGCTTAGGGTTTTATTTTTTTTTAAATGACTAAAGTTTGTCTTTTTATACCCCCTTTATTTTTTGTACTTACCAATGGTTCTGAACAACCAGGAAAACAAAATAAAAGTATATAATATAAGACTTCAGCCTAAAAGGGAGCAATGATAACATGCCATGTGGGTCCGCAGTCTGGCTGAGTGATAGAAGCCCATTTGAATCTACATACTGAGTTCCATGCCAGGATCCCTAAGAAGGAAGTCTACACTGTTATAGGGCAATCATCAGATTTGGCAGGGATATATATGTTGGATGAATGCATTCTGTTAGAGATACAAAGGCGTTGTTTTGGATTGTATTAGATAACTTAACTGTGCGATATATATATATATTTTTCTTTTTTGAGACAGAATCTTACTCTGTCACCCTGGGTAGAGTGTCACCCTGGGTGAGCCTTGCTTACAGCAACCTCCAACTCCTTGGTTCAAGTGATCCTCCTGCCTCTGCTTCCCATGTAGCTGGAACTACAGGCACTCACCACAATACCTAGCTAATTTTTCTATTTTTAGTAGAGTTGAGGTCTTGTTCTTGCTCAGGCTCAAATGCATCATATTTTTTTAGGGTCTGATCTGGCAGCTACATAAGAAGTATTCCATTTACAACTTAGATATTTCCTGTAAGAAAAATTAAGATCATATAAAAGAGAATAGGTAACCGATAATTTCTGATACCTTTTGCTGTAAAATACAAACATATACACACACACCCTAGAACTTGGTGCTTAAGATAATGGCAGTTATTTTTCTCATGATTGTGTATTGACTGGTCCATACTGGTTACAGGTATGATCACTCATGCAGCTACATTCAGCTGGTGGTTGGACTGGGGTGTCAGTTAGAACCCTTAGTTCTCCTGCGTGTGGCCTGCTCAGATGGCTGCCTTGGTTATTTCACAACATGGTGGCCTGTGAGTTCTAAGGGACAGAAAGTGGTAGCTGCCAGTCCTATAGGTCTTGTCCTTGCACTGTAAGAATGTCACTTCAGCCACTTGTGTTGATCACAGCAAGTCAAGTTATAAGCCCAGCTCAGTTGCAAAGGAGGAAAATTTGCCTTTCTTGATGGCGGGAGCAATACCCATGAAAAGGGTAAGGGAAATTGTTGGTGACCATATTTGTATGTCCATTACAGTGGCCAACCAGGAAAATAGTAACATGCAGGTAGGAAAAAGTGAGTTCTGGAACTGTATTGCTGATTTTCCAACATCATGGAAACAATTACCTAAAAATTATATGAATGATGCTTCTCTATGTGTTCATTAAGCCCTAATAATCCCATTTTTCTGAAGGTAAACTAATCTGTAAATACTTCTGTTGTTGTAATTGTGCTTTTACCATTTTTGTAGTTTTAGAGTATGATAAACATTTTCTGAAATGAGGGAGATGACAATTTTGGGATCTTGAACTTCTGCCGTCCTACACTATATATTGATCCTTTAATTTTCTAGTTAATTGACATTTGCAAATTTCATTTATGGCATCCATTTTATTGTTTTATTTGAGATCTGACATTAAAACAACCATCTTGATATTTTAAAGATATATTTATTGCTTTTTTGAAGTCCATTGCCTTAATCCAGGTTTTTGTAATTTTAAACAATGAAATGCGCTACATATTTATCAACAAATTGTCTGGCAACAAACTTCACTTACCAAAGATACTTCACAGGGGAAATTTTGTCTCATAATTTCTTAAACTACTAAGTATATACACATGTATTTAAAAGCTTTGACCACCTCACTGCAATGCTTGGGATACTTCTTTTCTCTGTTGATAGAAATTTGCATGACACCAGTGAATGTAGGAGTTATGGTTCCAGAACAGAAGTTTTTGATAATGCTCTCTGTTTGTAGATGTTATTAATTTCAGTGTTTAAAGCCTCATCCTCTGATTTAACATTTCATTCTGGCAGCTGTGTTCGTTCGCTGCTGGAAAAATGTAGTACACTTTTATTGTGGCTTTTATAGGCATGACAATATTTGTTCTGATTCACACTGGAGACTCAAAATAACATTTCAAGTTTACTTATGAGCAAAGACTATTTACAAATCTAAACTGAAAACACAGTCTCTCAATGTGTTTATCAACATGTTTATAGTTTCTTTTTCTGGAGGCATGAAATATAAATATTGAATAAAATTCTAATCTCTTTCTTTAGCATTTCTATAAATAAAACTATGTAATTTATTTTTTATAATTGTTTTTATAATGAATTATAATAAATTTAAGTATAATTTAGTAATAAATTATACTCTCTTGCTTTGTAAAGTAACTACCATGTGTATTTTCATGGTTTTCTTTTTTTAATTTAGAAAGAGAAAGAAATATGTTTCCTAGTTCTTGGGTGAATTATATAGGATTTTTTGCAATGAGATTTGCCCAGCCTATTGGTGATCTATTATTGATTCATGAAATCAGTTTTGTAGGTTAAACTTGGCATTAAAAAACATGGAATAGAACTGAGTAAAATAGATTAGAATAGATACTAACAGAATACGTAGACATGTTGCAAAGGGTAGATGTTGTTTTATGAAAGTTTAATTTCAGTTTTATACTTTGATGTGTAGTCGGTCACTATGAAATGTGCCTCTCTAGCTGAGGGTTATGGTGAAATCAGTTCAAAAGGTACTTATCCAGAAGCAATTTTAGGTTTTAATGATAAGACTGAAGCTCATGTGGGACTAAGTCCAGTGTCTCTAGCTGTATTTGATGAACCAAAAACTAAAGATGAACAATTAATAATCAGGAAAAGTGTGAAATTTGGGTTATAAAAGTTTTAAGGAAATTTTGATCTCATGTGTCTTTAGCATTAAATGTTGGGTCTCATCCATTGATTTATCTCTAATTTCTCAGTGTATTGTTCATAACTGTAGGACAATAATCAGTAATGATGGAAGTTTTGATGAAAAACTTTCCATTGGTAACAATGAATAAATGTCGTGCTCTCTAGGACAGGATGTGTTATAATATTAAGAAGTAATAAAGTTTTACTAATGTTATGATTTGATAAGGTAGTTTCAAAATGAGATGGAGTAAGAGAAATCTATATAACGAAAAATACCAGTACTTCCATTCTGAATGCAATGCAAACCATTAGTTTTTCCTTAGATATCCATATTTGTTACTCAAAGATTAATATATCAAGTTGGTATTGAAGACTGATTTTTTTATTCTTAGTAATTGGTTAGTCATGAATTTAATAATTATACTGGGTTTATTATTCTGCTAAAACACTAAAGGTTTAATTTTCCCCTCAAGAACCTAACATTTTAGTAGAGGAAAGAAAATAAATGCTCATGAAATACAGGAGCTTTTAAAGGGAACAATGATACATATTTATGTTTATCTCTTATACTTTCAGTAGTTTATTACACAAAACTTCAATAAGGACTGTTGAAATGAATGGATTAGAGTGAAATAATGTAAATAATGTGGGGAAACTGTGGTCATGCATATGAACTGAACATAGAGTTCAATTCATACTGTGATCTCCTAGATTCTTTCGGAAAGGACTCTAAAAGGACTTTGACCACACTTGACTGTTAGTGACTAGTCTGATGTGTTCTAGACTGGGGACATTGCATAGGCATAAGTATTGTCATGGACTGGATGTGCTTTTAAAGCCTACTCTACTATCTTTTGTTTTTCCAGAGAAAAATGACATTTTCCGTAGTCTTTATAGGGAGAGATGGAATAATATACCCTTGAAGTTGCCTATACCCTAATCCTCAGAACCTGTGAATGCCACCTTACACACAGAACGGCATTTGCAGACATGAGTAAGGGCATGGACCGTGAGACCAGTAAATTATCCTGGACTGTTTGGGTGGGTCCAGATTAATCACATGAGTCCTTAAATGCAAAAATCTTTTTTAGCTGTGGTCTTAGCTCTGACCTAAGGATGAAAGATTCAAAATGTGACAGATACTTGACCTGCCATTACTGGCTTTGGAGATGGAGAAAAGGACTCTGAGGCAAGCAATATGGGCAGCCTCTAAAAGCTGGGATCAGATCTCAGCTGACTTCCAGGAAGGAGACAGGGAGCTCAGTCCTACACCCCAATGGAACTCAGTTCTGCCAAGAACTCAATTCTGGATTAGTGAGGAGATAGATCCTCTTCTCAGAGGCACCTGAAAGGAACACAGCCATTTCACACTTTGACTTTTAATCTAGTGAGGTCTGCATCAAATGTGTAACTTACAGGCTGTAAAATAATAAATCTAGATCGTTTAAGCCACCAAATTTGTGGTTAATTTGTAATAATAGCATAGACCTGAATACAGTGGTGGTGTTTTTGTTTTGTTTGTGGGATTCTTTTCGTTGGTTGTTTTGTTTTGAGACCGCCCCTTCTCTTTTCACATTTCATTAGAACAGAAGGGCATTAGTGACCCAAAGGCATGCTAAATGTGGATTAGGGAGGGTAACACATAAACTCTGTCCTGCCTTGAAAATAAACTTGCTAATGAAATTCATTAAATTCTCTCTCTCTCCCTACCCCTGGACTTTATACTAGACAATAAAACATAGAAAAAGATTGCCACTTTTGACCTGAGTTGTAGCTGAATGGTAGCAGGGATGGAGGTTTATGATGGACCATGTGCAAAAGAGAGTAATGGAGAAGAAGAAAAGAGGAGCTACCAGGGGAGAGTTGTCAGGAGGAGACAACATTCAGTCAAGCAAGTCTGCGGAGAAAAGAAGAGACCCCACAGCCCTTGACCTAGAGATGCCTTGCAAGTTCAAGTTCCCCCCAGAAAAGATTCCAATGTCCTTCTTTTTCCTTTAGATGATTATAAGGAGTCCTCCTCACTCATAATAATTGACCTAACTAAAACATGAATATTATCTGTGAGGAGTCTTTAACAGAGCCAATTTAAATGATTTAATCTAGGAAATTAGGAGAAAGAAAACTGGACTACAAAAGGAAAGGACAGAAAGATAGAAAAATTACTAACAAAGGCTCAGAACTTGATTCATGAAAGTGCATGTGGGGCAGACCATGGTGGCTCACTGCTGTGATCCTAGCACTCTGGGAGATTGAGAGAAATTCCAGAACAACCTGAGCAAAAAAGAGAACCTGTATCTACTAAAAATAGAAAAAAATAGCCAGGCATGGTCATGTGGGCCTATGGTCCAAGCTACTTGGGAGGCTGAGAGAGGAGGATCACTTGAGCCCAGGAGGTTGCTGTGGGCTAGGCTGACACCATTGCATGCTGGTACAATGAAAAAAGAAAAAGAAAAGGCACAGATGAGAAATTATGTTTAGGCCTGAGTGGGCTGAGTAACTTCTCCTAGGTCAGCATTACTTTTTAGGAATAAAACAAGGAAAGAGAATGTAACATGATGAGTGGATCTCTCTTTTTTGTCTTCCAGAGCAGCTTGGGTTTGAGGTCCACAGTGTCTTCATCCCTCAGCTTACATGCAGGCAGCTGATAATAACTCTGGCTGCTTTTGATAGGTACCATTCTTTCCTTAACCAGTTTTGAAATCTGCTACTCACAGATTTCTATACACTTACATATAATTTTTTAACAAACCCATCTTTTGCAATCCTTGAGAAGTTTTCCTTCTCATATTCATCCTTTTCTCCCCTTTCTGTTCCCACAATTGTAATCCTAGACTGAGCACGGCTTGGCTGACTTGCCAAATACATGACCCTCCTTAATCCCATCTTTTCCATCAAACTTCCCGTAGATGTGGCCCCAAAAGGATTTTTTAAAACTCATTTTGATCTTGTCACTTCCTGAATCAAAAACTTTAAATGATTCCTTGACATTAATAGTTTCCTATGTAGTAGAGCTTTCAAGGTACTCTGTGGCCTAGTTTCAATTTACATTTATTATGCCTCACATCCCATATTTCTACAGAAATCATCTCCGCTAGCCAACTTGGCTCATTCACAGTCCCTTAAATATACCTCTTGATCTTTTGCCAGTGTGATTTTTGCCTGTCTCATTCCTCTCACCTTCAGTGTACTTGCTCCCTGGCTCATGTTGCCTATTCTAACCCGGCTTCTCTTGTGTTTAGTGTCTTTCAAATTAACAAATTCTTTGCCCCTGGAATAGATTGTTCTCCTTTTTTTATTTTTTATTTTTAAATAACAATGAAAACTTCAGAGCTCCAAGAAAATAAGACCATTGGTAGAATTTTTCCTTTCTTCCCTATCAAATGCCATGTCAGGTGATATTTGGATTTTTCCTACATCACTTTTTCTTTAGTCACGAGGGTGGGAATCTGCAAACATCGAACTATCCTAGACTTCAAAGCTGGGTCCGACAGACCAGGCTAGCCCTATGGCAAGGGATGTTTTGACCCTTTGTTTTTCATTACTTTCCCTAGACAGAGATTGAGAGTTCCTGGTGAAATCAAATTACACCCTCAGTAGGCAAATGCCAATCCCTTAAATTAATGTGGAAAACAAAGGGATACCTATCTCCTTGATCAGTATTCTGGGACCGATACTGAGGAAGAGTAAAAACACGGGGCCTTAAGCAGCAGATGTGCTCATTATTCACTCTAGGAGCAGACTTGCAGGAATCTTAACAGGAAAGGGCAGAGTGATCTTGCTTGGCAGGCTTGCTAAAGGAAAATGACCATAATCTATTTTTTTCATCTTATACATAAGAAAGAAATATTATTTCCTAGTGATCTATGACTTTTAGGACCATTAGGTTATTTTTCTGAGAATCTCTCAAAATACCCAGTTTAAATCGTAAACATTTTGATCCCTACTGCCTATAATTTTCTAATTTCTGAACTCCTAAAGCCCATAATACTGTTTTAAACCAGGCAGTGGTTTCCTCCTTATTTAAATTATAGATTGTGTTTTAAATTATTACCTAGTTTTGTCACTTTTCTTTAATCAAATGATAAGTTCTTGTTTTTTGTTGTATCCACAAAAGTGCCCACCAAAACTTTCAGTTAAATAATATTAAATGAGCATTTATTATGAGCCCAGCACTACTTTTCTGCTTGTAGTATGCTGTATCTTACCCATACGTAGTTCTTTTCCGCTGCTTGGGTTGCCATTTTTAAATGCTTAATGTCTGATAGGAGACACAGAGAACTGTAACAGAATAAAAAAATTACCTGCTTGCTGCTTTAATGTTAACAAACATCATACAGAATATCTTATATAATCCTGATTGGACAAAAATAGTTCAGAGTTTAGGCTCAACAATTGAGAGATGTTTTTCACCAGAGTTTATGTAAACTCCATTGCTGCAATTGAAACCAAACTAGAGAGAATTCTAAGAACTTTGACTATACCAGATCCAATATCAGATAGTCCAGTCTATTGATTTTATCCTCCCAGATGCTTCCTAACATAATCATCAATGTTTATCAATGTTAAACTTGCTTCATTTTTTCCAGTAATTAAAAAAATTGATAATAAGCATAACAGTTCCAAGTGAAGAGCAGAGGAAAACGTCTTGGAGGATCCTTGAGAATAACTTAAACAGTTGTGTCAGCTGTGATCTATGGAACTAATCCTGTATGTCATGCAGCTATCAAAAATAGGTTACATTGGCCGTGCCCATAGTTCATTGGGTAGGGAGCCAGCCACATACACCAAGGCTGGCGGGCTTGAACCTGGCCCGGGTCAGCTACAACAACAATGATAACTGCAACAAAAAAAAAGCTGGGCATTGTCGTGGGTGCCTGTAGTCGCAGCTACTTGGGAGGCTGAGGCAAGAGAATTCCTTAACTCCAAGAGTTTGAGGTTGCTGTGAGCCATAATGCCACAGCATTCTACCCAGGGTGACAAGCTTGAGACTCTGCCTTTAAAAAATAGGTTATATCTTTTTTGGCAAACACATAACAAAGTCAGAAACACTAACAGACAGTGAGAGGTTCTTCAAACAGTTGTAGTCAAAAACCAGTGACAGTATTGGGCAGTGCCTGTGGCTTAGTGAGTTGGGCGCCAGTCCCATATATTGAGTGTGGTGGGCACCTGTAGTCCCACCTACTAGGGAGGCTGAAGCAACAGAATCGCCTAACCCCAAGAGTTGGAGTTTGCTGTGAGCTGTGATGCCAGGCACTCTACAGAGTGTGATAAAGTGAGTCTCTTGTCTCTAAAAAAAAAAAAAAACCAGTGTCAGTATTTCATGTATTTGTTGGGACAACTTAAGGGGCATTTCCTGTTTTTGGCCTTTCTCAGCCACACACGTGCATACATGCATACTTATACTTTGTAAGCACTTCCATAAAAAATTTCACTCTTAAGAGCTATCTGCAATCCATTTTTTGTATAGGTTCTATACTTGTGGTTTTCAGGGATTTATTGGGGGTAAACTTGGTCCAAAGCCAAATCACATCAAACCAAAGCAAATAATAAATAGTAACACTAATAAGAGAAGAGTAATAAGATGTGTATTATTCTGTAGTTCATTGTATTACTTTGTGGATGTTTTCCTTACTGTTTGTTTCCCTAAACCACAGGAACGCCCCCTTTACAAATAAAGAAAAATTGAACTACGTAACAGTATAGCCACCATTTTCAGTGTCCATTGGAAGTACAAATATAGAATAGAGAGAAATCTTTTTAGGATTTATCCTTTTCATGGGGAGTGGCTGTTTTGTCTAGTCCATTCAAGCAAATCTGTAACTAAATATTGATTGATAGCTGCCATGTGCCGTAAACTTCTTAAGTAAGAAGGAAAACTGGGTGTCTTTGGCTGTCTCATGTATAATAAACATCGATTCTTTGGCATGTACGTTTCTGTGAGGGAAAGGAAACATACCATTTAGCAGGGAGGGAAAAAGACTTAAATGTTATGTAATAATCTGTTATCATATATAGTCAAATTAAGTATATTTTTTATGTCATTATAACATTCCAATCACCAAGTATAATAAGTCTGGAAGATGAAAGAATACTAAGCAATTAGTATTGTGCATAAATGGTGAAATCACACTGCATTTGCAGACGTCATAGAACGCTAGTGGGGCTGCTTCTCAGGTGATCTCTATGAGTTCATAATTCATTCTTTCTCTGAATGTTTTAGTATTTCAAAAGCATGATTTTTCTTGTACACCATAAAAATTTTATAATTAATATGCAAAAGAATGACTTTACTGCATAGTGAGACTAGAATTATATTGGTGAATGCAGATAAATTAAAATCTAATTAATTTAAAATTTAAAATATACAGTGGACTGGTGGCCACTTATGGCATGACATCTTGAATGCTTTATTTTTTTTATTAAATCATAGCAATGTACATTAATACTATCATAGGGTACAGTGTACTGTTTCTGTATACAATTTGAAATATTTTCATCCAACTGGTTAACATAGGCTGGGTGGAGGGAGGGTGATTGGTGGGATCATGCCTATGTTTCATCCTATAAGGGTACATGTGAATCTCTCCCACTGTAGAATATAAATACCTTGAATGCTGTAGTTAGCAGTTGCACTATTCCACAGAAGTCTAAGTGGGAGTGACTGACAAATGTAAAGATGTGGGTCTTCTGTCATAATACAGATGAGGCCAGAGGTGGCTTTTTTACTTTATTCATTGTTCATGATTGCATCTTATAAAATATATTTTTGTTGTCTGATTTAAACCCATTTTTTTGTTTTCTGTTCTTTCCATTTTAATTTTGTTATCTAGAGTTCTTTAGAAATTACAAACCACATGCTGTGTCAAAGCCAGGAAAACATTGCCCATTAAATTTAATTAATAGCTCAGACTGATTAGCAATGGCTGAGTACTATCAAAGGGGTTTCAGCAATGTATTTAATGTGTAGCAATTCTGTTATTTTTAAGAAATATCAGTCCTGTGATTAATTACTACATTTATGGTCAATGATTTTTCTTATTTTTATAAATATTTGCTAGGAGAAATAGGTGTTAATAGTTTGGGATCATATAAAAAGTATCTAAATATATTACTAAGCAAATTCTTCTAAAGAAAATAAATAATAATAGGCATTTAATTGAAGCACATTTTCTTGATTATTGATATTTTAAAATTTTAAAATTATAGCAGAGGTGCTTATCTTTATTATTTCCAAAAATTTTAAGGGTAAATAAGAGCAAATAAGCTAGGTTTTGAGTGTGCAATTTTATTGTTAGAATGCCTCAATTATAGCAAACACCTCTTCATTATTTATAATAATACTGTTGTGAACAAAAGACCACAGATGTAGAATGTTGGCATTTGCGTGAGCAGCATTGCATGAAGGCAGAGTTGACTGCTTACCAGCGAGGGATTGAAGTACGAGAGCCCAGTTCTTAACAAGTCTAAAGAACAGACTTTAACACCTGCATATACTCAGACCTCCTGTGAGTTCTGTGTTGTGATCATTGACAGGAAAGTAACAAAGTGGTCACTGTCTGGAAAGGAAGAAGTGGCACAAATAATGGTGAATAGGGTTGGCATAAACCTCAAAGGTGCTCTTTGTAAGATTTTTGATATTTCATACAAGACACAGGCAAATACATATTTGAATAGAAAGCAAGATGCATTTGAAAACAGAGGTCTTCAAAGTACTTGCCCGGAGAAGAAAAGGAAGGATACTGAGATGGAGGAGCGGCAGTGAGATTCTGAAGTTTGTTCAAAGGAATGCAACTAGGGATGACACTGTAACACTGTAATGTTCATGTAGTATACTTCAGTCCATACTTCATATTCTTAAATTTTTATTATAGAAAAATTCCTTCTACATTTCTTAAAATTTTGCAGGTAAGGAAGTAAACATATTAAAAATGTAATATAAACTTTTCCTGCCTGTGTCTAATGAATTACAGTGAATGAATTAATTTAGAGGTGAATCGGGGATATCATGGGATGTGCTTGTATGAGCGCACGTCATTGGAATCTTAAGGAGCAGCTAACCTCTCAAGCAATGCCATGAATTCACAATATATTAGGACTTTCATCTCTTCTTTCTTCCTTGCAGTTTTTCTTACTCAGTTATTTAAAGATACGTAGATTTTTTTTTTCTTGTACTGTCATAAGAAAACAATTTTTGTTGTAGCGCTCCCTAAGATAGTTAAATGCCTTTAATTTTATCATGGTGGTGTTTTGTATCCTTGTTAAAAACAGCTGTACCTGTCTACTCAGATTGTTTGTTATTTCATATAGGATCACAGTATGGATTCTGTATATAGGTGTACAGACAATCAAAAAATAAAATTAAAAATCCAAAAAAATCTCATTTGCAGTAGCATCAAAAATACAGGAACATGAAACCTAACATTATGAAATTCTTAAAGAATATATAGGAGAGAATTTGTGGAATCTAGGAATTAGGCAAAGATCTTTTTAGTGACAAAAATGTATAAAAACATAAAAAATAGAACTTGACCAGAATTAAAAATATTTTTTCTTCAGAAAACGCCACCAAGAAAATTAAAAGTCAGGTAAAGAATAGAAAAGGACATTTTCAAAATATGTGTCTATGGGCTTGTCTTCCAAAATACATAAAAAGTTACTACCACCCAAATATAAAATGGTAGCCCTATTAAAAATGGGAAAAACATTGGAATTTATCCAGCAAAGATGTGTAAAGGGCAGATAGCAAGCACATAAAACATACTAAACATCATTAGTCATCTGTAAATATGCAAATTAAATCCACAATGAGATACAATTATAGACCCATAAGAAGTGCTAAAATCAAATACCAAGTATTGATGATCATGTGGGGAAACTAGGATCTTCATAGTGTTGGAAATAGTGTAAATCTCACTGCCACTTTAGAAAATTGCTTTGTAGTTTCTTGCCATCTAGCCCTGCAGTTACCTTTCTAACTGTCTAAGCAAGGGAAATGAAAACGTATGTCTACAAATCTTATATGTTAGAGGAATAAATATAAATGGCTGTCGCATGGAGAGTGGATAAACAGATGTGGCATACGATGGAATACCTTGCAGCAATAGATAGAATGAACTACTGCTACATGCAGTATTACGAATGAGATGGCTTATGCCTGTAATCCTAGCCCTTTGGAAGGCTGAGGTGGGAGGAGTGCTAGAGACAGGAACTCGAGATCAACGTAGGCAATAGTGTGAGATCCCATCTCTACAAAAAGTTAAATAAATATTAGCCTGGTGTGGTGACACAGGTCTATAGTCCTGGCTATTCAGGAGGCTGAGGCAGGAGGATTTTTTGAAGCCAGGAGTTTGAAGTTGCAGCGAGTTATGATGGCACCATTGCATTCTACCATGGGCAAGAGAGGGAGACCCTGTCTCAAAAAAAAAAAAAAAAAAAAATACTGGCTCGGCGCCTATAGCTCAACCAGCTAAGGCACCAGCCACATACACCTAAGGTGGTGGGTTCGAATCCCCAGCCCAGGCCTGCCAAACAATAATGACGGCTGCAACCAAAAAATAGCCGGGCGTTGAGGCGGGCACCTGTGGTCCCAGCTACTTGGGAGGCGGAGGCAGGAGACTTGCTAGAGCCCAGGAGATGGAGGTTGCTGTGAGCTGTAATGCCACGGCATTACATCTACCCAGGGGGACAGCTTGAGGCTCTGTCTCAAAAAAAAAAAAATACTTAGCATATATATGCTAAGTTTTAGATGCTAGACACAAAGGACTACATGTTATATTATTCCACTTACACTGAAGTCCTTGCAAAGATACAAGAACAGACAGCAGTGATAGGGTTGCCTGGGGCTTCGCATAGGGGAGGGAAAGATTGATTGCAAATGAGCACAAAGCAATTTGGGGGATTATGAAAGAATTTTAAATTGTATTGTGGCTTCCCAACTATGTAATAGTACTAAAATCAAATTGTGTACTCAAAATAAGTGTGTTTTGGTAGTAAATTACCTCAGTAGAGCTGTTAAAAATTATTAGCTACCACCAAAGGGAGATTTTAATATATTTTCTATTTTTAGTAGGGAAAGTGTGTGCTTGTTTAATTAAAAGAGAAACAAAAGCTCCCATCTGGAGGGATTAGCGGGCTGCTACTACCTGTGAGATTCCAGAAAGTGTCATTCAGTAGCTTGGTACAGTTAGTCTGAAGGAATGTCTGGCTGAGAAACTTGGTTTTGTCAGCAGCGTGAGAAACACTGTTGTCACGCGGGCTAGGATTAAGTTATTTGTAGTAGTGTACTTACAACTAGTTTACTTCCATAAGCAGAACTATGGAAAGTAAAATAGCAGTTTCATTTATAAATCGTAATGAAAATGCATTTGTATATTAGACAGTGGCCATTGCAAAGTCAAGAATGTCAGCCTGTATGAATGGCTCATAATATACAAGATAACCAGAAAATTGGTGGATAACCTAGACTCAAAATCAGTGCAATTAATTAGATAAAGTTGATGTTTACTGGAATGGAGATGCAATAATTTGGTTCCTCTATTCCAGAGCAGAGCCGACCTTTTCCATGGCCAGTCATCCCCCGCCAAGAGATGATACAGATGTAAATGTGGATGCAGACGTAGATATAGAGAGGAAGTCACATATATTTGCTAGATTATTCATTCTAACAATTATTCAGCCTCCTTGGGTAGATTTGCATTTTTCAGCACTGAAAATTAATATGTTGATCATAATATTTTATAGACAGAGGGAAAATTTATTACTTTTTATATTAGTTCTCCATTACTACATAATCAAAGCTCAGCACCTTAAAACACCAACCGTTTATTATCTCACAGTTTCTGTAGATCGATCACGAATCTAGAGTCTGAGAGCCTCTGACTCAAGACCTCTTACAAGGCTGTGCTTAAATCATCTGAGGGCTCCACCAGGAGGCATCAGCTTCCAAGCTCACCCATGTGTGGCTGCTGGCGGCCTCAGGTCTTCCCTGGCGGTTGGCCACATACTGACCACCTGGGGCTCCCCTACAGGCAGGTTTCATTGGGCAGCTGGTTTCCCTGAGACCAAGTAAACAAAAGAGGAAGGGAGGACACCCCAGGCTTTTTGTAACTTAATCTCTGAAGAAAATTCTCTCTGGGTGCTGCCCTTGTGTCAACAGAGAAGGGTCACTGAATCCCCCCTCCTCAGGGTAGGATGACACAAAGCCATGAATGCTAGGAGGTGGGCACATGGTATCATCTTGGCCGTCTTAGAGGATGCCTACCACGTTGGTGTGTATGTTTTGGGAGAAACTTCACTTACTGTCAGCATTACTTGACGTGTGATTGTTGGTGAAAACAAATAGCTGCAAAGAAAGTCTCAATTCAATGAAAGTATAAGACGCCTGTGTTACTAGTTGAGGGACAAGAGCCTTTTTATTAAAAATCAGACAATGAGAAAAGAGAGTGGAAGTATATTTAGTTTCAGGGGAAGGAATGAGAGGCACAGAGTTACTCAGATAGCATAAGAATCATGCTCCCATCTAAATTTTTGTTGTATTAATCTAGATGGAAAAGTAAGAAAAGTAGGAACCAGAGAAAAACATCTTTTGTGTCTCCTTGGTCCGCTGCCTCCTTATTCCTTTCTTCTTTCTCATTATAAAAATCATAGCCACTTTTCAAATTGGCAAAAAATACTTTTTTATCAAGCTGTTATGAAGCCATGATGCTCCAGGGCCATGATTATATCCCAAGAATGACCTTTACTCAAATTTAAAACAGATATGTGAACAAAAACATCATAATACTAAAATGTGGTTGTGGTATGTATGTGTGCACCTTAGTTTAGGAAGTTATTGATAAATGTTACGAGTCTAGTCAAATGCCCAGTAATATGTTTTGATGTATTGTGTTTCTTATTATCATTGTTTTGCTTTACTAGTTAATGAGTTTTATTAAATGTAATAATCTAGAGAGGAAATACACTTTTGTTCTTTCTTGGTTAACGTTGAGAAGCTGGGTTGTGCATGCTGTGAGGGTAGAGTTCTCGGTATAATCAGTCCATAGTGCCCTCAAACTGAGTTGCTTACTCTTACATAATGTAGCTAAGGAGAAAAAAATAGCATTTCCATCCTTCAGAGTAAAACTGAAAGGACCCATTTTTGTATCTAAGATTACTTCTTCCAGCAATAAAGCAAATTAAAACATTTTAAAAATAGCACAGGAGAAATTAATAAAATACTGCTGACCCCATAAGAGACTATTCCTTCTGTGTTGGCATTTTTGTTTAATTTAGGAATTTTATGTCTGTAAGTCATGGAAATCTGATTCAAATGAGCATAGTCAAAATTGCTGTTTTATTGAAAGCCTCCTATATTACTGACGAGAGCTTTTAAAAACTAAAACTGCATAAGTGTTTAGAACTCTGCCAAGACTTTGTCATCTCTTCTCACTGCGGGTTTGGCATATGGCATATGAGAGAGACAGTCTTCAAAGATGCACAACTTAGAGTTCTGCCATCAGAGTAAAAAAATTCCAGAGACATATTCTGATTGCTCAAGTTTGAGTCAAGTGCTAAGACCCAGGGACTGGTATCTGTGACCCAGCAGGTAGTGTATCGTGCAAACATTTTGAAAGTTAAAAATAAGCTTATTTTGGCCTCCAAGCTCAATATATTTTGTTTATTTTTAGAAATTTTTATGAGGAATTTAAAAATTCTATTAAAAGTGTAACACTCTATTCCTTGTGTTTGCACTGGAATACAAGGCAGCGTAGAAGGAAAAACAGTTCCCCAAGAATGGGAAGGACGTTAGGAAAATAAAGTCGAAATGTCATTGCCATCCCTAAACTTCTCCAGTTTTTGAGAACTTAGTCTGTCATTTGTTGAGTATTTTGTGCAAGAATATTAAATCCGATCCAACTTGTTAATATATCTCATAACTGCATTGGAAAGTAGGAAATGTACGTGAGCTGGATGCCAATGTTAAAGTTAGGATTCTTAATATAAGCAATTTAACATTTCTGAAATCAGAACGAACTTTGATTTTTTTATTGCTTTATTACTTTATTATAAGATGACAGATAAAATTATATGCATTTATCACATACAACATGATGTTCTCAAGTATATGTGCACTGTGGAATGACTGAACCCGGCTAATTAACATTTGCATTAATTCACACAGTTATCATTTTTGTGCAAGAATACAACATCCACTCACATTTTTTAAAGAATACAGTATTGTTATTAGCAATTATCATCTTTTGACTATAAACTCTCTTGGACTTCATCTAATTGAAATTTATATCCTTTGACCAACATCTCCCCAGCATCTCAACCTCAGCTTCTAGGCATCACAATTCTACTCCCTATTTCTATGAGATCCAGTATTTTAGACCAATGTGAACATTCATTTATTTCTCAAGGATAGTTTTTGGAAAAGTGAACTAGGCCATCTAATTAGGTTTTCTAATTTCTTACTTGGCTCTTTACAGATGTTGTATTTGAAATGAATTAACTAGAGGTACTGTGACTTGAGACAGTCTTTGGATTTATAAGGGAAAATTAGGTTTACTATGGCAGACTACCTTTTTAAAAATGATTATCATTCATCTCGCTAGTCTACACTTAATGGCTTTTAAAGAATAGTACCTTAGTCATTAGGCTTTTATTCTTAAAACATAACAAATTAACTGCGATTTTGCCATCTATACATATGTATCATAATTTTTGAAGTAACAAAAAACCTTGGGAATAAGCTGGCGTTTTTTGTTGCTGATATTGTTGCTGTTTCTTTGTTAATAATGTGTGGTGTCTTGAAAATAAGATGAGTTTGGGGACTGACTTTGAATCCAAGCTGTGCCGTGTATTGGACATTGTGAACGTGGACATGATTCTCAGTTCTTTGAGCCTCAGATTGATCATATGCTGAGTTGCACTGTTGGGAGGTAAGGTGAGGTGCCACCGCCTGTGTCAGGCACCGTGCAGCAGCCGTGACTTCCCTCCCTGTCTTCATCAAACCCCATTTCCATTCTTCTTTACTGGTTTGCATTTTACAAAAAAAATGTTCTTTCACTTTGTGTTTTTTGAACCTCACAGCATCTTTTTGTCTCCATTTTGTGGTAAGCAAACTGAGAAGCAAGGTTGAAAACAGTGGATATTCACTGTACATTTGGAAAGCTTTTAAAAAGGCTCAGAACTAGGCCTGCCACAATCATCCTGTTTGACGCAGTCCTTATGTCCTTATGAGCAGACAGTAGTGGGATGAAAAGGAATTTGAGAAGAATCACTGAGGACAAGGATAAAATGAGAAATGATATTTAAAGTTTAAATTGGACTAAATTTCGACTTGCTTTAGATATCCCTCAGGGACAGGAAAGAGCAGCAGAGGGATTGGAGAGTTAAACAAACTTATTTAATATTTGTCCCGCAGTGAAGTTCAGATTTTTTAATAAAGCAGTTACAATTATTAGATTCCAGTTTTATTGAAAATACATATTCATCATCATTGTCCCATCTTCATATTAGGAGTAATCAAAAAATAAAAGACTAATCTGTTTTTTCCCTGAGGAAATAAAGGCAATGCTGACATCATAGTGAAGAAAGCACACGGGGGCCAGAAAGGAAAGCTCTGATGCTGCCTCCCGTGGCTTTTTATGTCTCGATTATCTCTTCTTCCCACTCCTTCAATATTTATGCAGCGCTTTGTCTGTGACATTCTTTCAGGTGCTGTGGATTCTACAGCCAACAAGGTGGTTAAGTTTTATGTCCATGTTAGGGAATTTATGTTGAAAGTTGGAGAGAAATATGTTTATAAAACTAAGAAGGTAATTTTAAGTAGAGTTGAGTGCTATGATGAAAATGAAGTGTGTTAATTTCCTATTGGTATTGTGGCTTAACACAAAACAAATTAATTCTCTTACATTTCTAGAGGTCAGAAGTTTAAAAGCAAGGTTTGTGTTATCAAGGCTGTGAGGCGTCTGGGTAGTTTCTACCTTCTTCAGGTTCTAGACGGTCCCTGCATTGCTTAGCTCACGGCCCTGTCCTTGTATCACTTCAGTCTCTTGCTTCTCACATCACATCTTGTACTACTGATTTTTTCTTTTTGTTTTAGACAGAGTCTCACTCTGTCTCCTTGGGTAGAATGCTGTGGGATCATAGCTTACAGAAACCTCAAACACTTGGGCTCAAGCAATCCTCTTGCCTCAGCCTCCTGAGTAGCTGGGACTACAGGCTCCAGCTACAGGGCCATTTTTAGCAGAGCTGTGATATTGTTCTTAGTCAGGCTGGTCTCTCATTCCTGAGCTCAAAAGATCTGCTCGCCTTGGCCTCCCAAAGTGCTAGGCTCATAGGCATGAGCCACCATGCCTGATTAATTATCTGTTTTTCTCTCCCTTACAATGAGCTTCTTCTTTTTTTTTCTATTGAATGATAACTATGTACATTAATGCACTTCTGGGGTACAGTGTGGGGTTTTCACATGCAATCTGAAATACTTCCATCAAACTGGTCAACACAGCCTTCATGTCATTTTCTCAGTTACAGCTTGTTATGAAATTGAGGATGTCATGTTGCATTTGCACCAGTATAGTTAATAATACTTATAACTCGTGGCAAAGTGTCCCTTAAAGTAGTAGCTTTAGCACACAGATTTTGCTGATGCAAGGTACAGTGAAAAATGAGAGCATCTAGACCTGTTAATACTTTTTTTAAAGTGTGCAGTAAACTCTGCATGTTTATAGAGTGCACTGTCTGTACATGTACTCACTAAATTTACCAAATTCAGACTCTTTGCCTATAGCTCAGCAGCTAGGGCTACGGCCACATACACCAGAGCTCGCAGGTTCGAACCCAGCCCAGGCCTGCCAAACAGCAATAACAAATTGCAACCAAAACATAGCCAGGCATTCCAGTGGGTGCCTGTAGTTCCAGCTATGTGGGAGGCTGAGGCAAAGATAATTGCTTGTCTAAAAGTTTGAGGTTGCTGTGAGCTGTGACACTACAGCACTCTACCGAGGGTGACATAGTCTATGTCTCAAAAAAAAAAAAAAAACAAAAAACAACGAAATTCAGTCCAACTACATGACATTTATTTTGAAGGTTATTGAAGATATCTATTCCATGTGTTCTGTTTTCAAGAGTGCCCAAAGCAAGTAACTCTTCATAGCAGAGAACATCTTCTGTTATGACCTGAATGAAAGTATAAAGTCTGTGCTGAGTCAGTAAGATCAGTTGATTGATCCAAAGAGAATGAATAATATATGTTTCACTTTTGAAGTATTGCATGAAGTTTTTCTGTTAAATTGAAGGCTAGTGCTAATTCATGCTTCCAGTCAGTTATGGTCCTCAAAAGAGGCAATTGTTGATACCTTGAAAGGTTGTTGGGGTCTAAGCTTCTGACAACTTTAACAATGCATTCTTTCACAATTTCTACAACATTAAATGACTTTCTTTTTGCCCCCAATTATATAAGTTACTTTTTAAGTTGCTTCAGTCTTATTATTGCTTGAAATTTTTGTGTCCGCTTTTACTTTTCATCTTTTAAGTTTTTCAATACAAGCTTTCACACCTCTCCCTCTAATTTAAAATATTTGTTGATGTTATAAGGTTAATAAGCATTGAATTTCTTTAATGTTGATATTGCAGTATCACAAAGTAAGCAAATCATCTTATCTTTAGCAGAAACAAGATAATTTTGCTATTCCCATCCTCATTTAAAAAATATGTTTTTTAAAAAATATTTTTTATGGTGGAGGGAGGGGGATGGAGGGATCACTTCTGAGGTCTTTCTACAGGGGTACAAGTGAATCTTTCTAAGAGTAGAATGTGAACGTTTTTAAAACAATAACTGAGAAAATAACATGAAGGCTGTGTTGACCAGTTTGATGGAAGTATTTCAGATTGCATGTGAAAACCCCACACTGTACCCTAGAAGTGCATTAATGTACATAGTTACCATTCAATTAAAAAAAAAAAGTTTCCCTTAAAAAATATTTTTTATTAAATCATAACTTTGTACATTGATGCATTGAGGGGGTTCAGGGTACTGCTTCAATTTCTTAATAGTTTTGAAATGTACCATTGCATCATGCATGTTAGGCGAGGTCCCCCC
>CAUYTI010088942.1:0-16926 GCA_963575145.1 Galago senegalensis
AAGTTTAACATAAAATTAACAAAAATAATATAAAACTCATATCCTGGTGAAATAGCCACACGGCAGTGTTGGGACCAGAATTGCTGCTGAGAGACCACCACACACATGTAAAGACAAAAGTGCTTTATTTTGCAAGCCTATTCCTGGGCCACTCTTCCCTTCAGCATGGCTGGAGGACGGGTGACTCCCTAGTGAAGCGAGCTGAGGATTTTAAAGCACATAGAGGAATTTAATCCCGTGTTTTGTCGAGCTGGGCTGCTATTGGCTGAGCTGTTTATAGTTAGGGACCCTCAAGGGGCGGGGCTGGGGGAGGCGCTACTTGTTTGTTCCAGACAGTTTGGCTCCTTCTGAGCTAATTGTCCTTGCCTAGAAGCGAGGGGGAAGCCAGTCTCCTTCTGATTCCACCTAGGCAACATTGCCCAGGAGGGGAGTAGGGAGTTTACATTAGCCTTTTCATTTCCAAATGAAGTTACATTAGCCTTTTCAGCAGCCAACAACTGTATATTGTCCTGCCCTTCCCTAGATTGTCGTGCATTCTTTCCAAAAATCAGGACTTTTATAAAAACACCACAGGACACAGGACAAATTGTTAAAAATCGGGGACTGTCCCGCTTTTGGACAAGGCTGGTCACCTTACACATGTACTCCAACCCAAAATGGTCTGTCTTTTCTTGGGACTGGAAGACTCCCTAAGTTTATCACTTGAACCCCAGTGTTGTACACAGTGCCTGGCAGACAAGCGTACTCTCGATCATTCACAAGTGTGTGCACACTTAGACATTGAGAAGCTTGAGACAGTAGCATTGCTATAGCTGTCGAGTAACAGGGACACATCTTGCTTTTTAGGACATATCGGCTAAGATATCCTTTAGCATGAAGCCATTATTGGTGGCTCTCCAACCTTTGCCTTTGCCATATACTGCCAGCACACCAGATGCAGATGGAAAAGATCCTCAGATCCCACTTTTGTTCCCAAAACTATTACATGTATAAGGGAAGCTTGCTAATACAAGTAGAGATACAGTTTTGAGAACGTCTACTCTTAGGCATTTTTAACAGTACATTTAAAAAAAAAATAGAAACTATCCATGAGGGATTTGCTTTAATGAGTGTTTTTATTGGTCAATTTTAAAACCATTAAAAGTAAATAATGCTCATTGTATCAGCAGGGTATGTTGCAGAATTATAGATTTTATTAGTTATCACTTTTATCACCAGTTTATATTGACTATCAGCTTTATATTTTCAGAATTAATCCAAGAAATACAAGCTAGCAATCAGTAAGCAAGGAAAAGATGAATATCTCTGCCATGTAATGTGTTTGACATGTTCAGAATATCCATTTTAGAAGAGAAATAAGTAACCATTCTTATGACAGAAAGACTCTGGGTTGATAATAGCAATAATATTCCAGAATCATTTAAAATGTCTATTCTGAAATTAAACATTTTAAACACAGAAGAAGGCTGATACTACCATAAATCATATTGACACAGAATAACCGTGGCCAGCTTGAGAACTTGGGTAATAGTGGAAAGTCTAAACTGAAGTCCAACTGCAGGGGTTGTAGTCCTGCAGACAGGTGTGATTCTCTGAAATGTCTAAATAGCTTCGACATAGTTGGCTGGGAGCATGCCAGTTCTGCCAGTCCTCTGTACAGTGCCATACATCCAGCCTTCGTCAATGGCCTGGACATTTATGATAGCATCTCCATCTTTGAAGGACACCTCATCAGCATCTGCAGCCATATAATCGTACATGGCACGGAAGATTTTCTATTCGTGAGGATGGAAAAAGGGGGGAAATATTATATATTGGAATTGCAACCATTAACTCTAACCTAATTGTAAGATTCCTCATGACTTGTTCCACAAACTTAAGTTGCATAAAAGAGAATGTTCAATCATCACCGAGAAAATAAAAAGAACACAAAAAAATAGCAGAAACTATTTGTAAGTCATACATCTGCTGAGGATTTATATCCAGAACATACAAAGAACTACTACAACTGAACAAGAAAAAGGCAAAGGATATGAATAGACATTTCTCCAAAGAAAACATACAAATAGCCATCCAATAGCACATGAAAAGATGTTCCACATCATTAGTTATGAGGCAAATGGAAATCAAATCCACAAGGAGGTCCACTCTGCACATGCCAGAATAACAACAGGTGTTGGGATATGGAGAAATTGATGGGATCATCAATTGCTGGTAGGAATGTAAAATGACGCAGCCACTTCTTGTAAAGCATCTGTCAGTTAATTTAATGCATGTTTATAAATACAGAGTTACATATGATCCAGCAATTCCAATCCTAGGTATAGACCCAAGAGGAATGAAGACAGGTCTGCAGAATAACTTGTACATCCATGTTCATAGCAGTGTTACTCATTTAAAAAGTGGAAACAACCCAAATGCCCACCAACTGATGAATAAATAGATAAAATGTGATGTATCTGCACAGTGAAATAATACTTAGTGCGTAGAAAAAGAAATGAAGTATTAATAATACACAATACAACACGGATGAACCTCAGAACATTAAGTAAAAGGACCTACGCACCAACGTACACATGCTCTGTGATTTCATTTATGTGAAACGTCCCAAATAGCCAAGCTTATGGAGTCAGAAAGTAAATTAGTGGACGTCTAGGACTGGATGGTGCAGGAAGGGAGGGGCTGGAGAATAAATGCTGATGGGCACAGAGTTTTGGTTTTTTTTTTTTTTTTTTTTTTTTTTTGGAGACAGAATCTCACTTTGTCACCCTTGGTAAAGTGTTGTGGCATCACAGCTCATAGCAACCTCAAACTCTTGGGCTGGAGCGATTCTCTTGCCTCAGCCTCCCAAGTAGTTTTGACTACAGGCACCTGCCATAACACCTGACTATTTTTAGAAACAAGATCTTGCTCTGGCTCAGGCTAGTCTTGAACCTGTGAGCTCAGGCAATCCACCCACCTTGGCCTCCCAGAGTGCTAGGATTACAAGCAAGAGCCACTGCACCCAGCCAGAGTATTTTTTTTTTTGATGGTGCTGAAAATATTCTACGATGATGATAATTAAACAATTCTCTAGGGCAGCACCTATGGCTTAGTAGATAGGGTGCTGGCCCTATATACCGATGGTGGTGGGTTCAAATCTGACCCTGGACCAAACTGAAACAAAAAAATAGCCAGGCGTTGTGGTGGGCACCTCTAGTCCCAGCTACTCAGGAGGCTGAGGCAAGAGAATCATGTAAACCCAGGAGTTGGAGGTTGCTGTAAGCTGTGTAATGCCACGGCACTCTACCGAGGTTGATAAAGTGAGACTCTGTCTCTACAAAAAAAAAAGAAGAAAGAAAAATTCTCTAAAGAAAACATCATTAAATTGTACACTTTGGATTATGAACTGAATACTATGTTAATTATAAACTATATACTAAAATGTTAAGTATAAATCATTATGGTTTTATATACCATAAAACTATGTGTGTATATATTCAGAGGAAAAAAAGGGAATGTGTGTGTGGACTGTGCCTATAGCTCAGTGGGTAGGGCACGGGCCACATGCACAGAGAGGCTGGTGGGTTTGAACCCAGCCTTGGCCAGGTAAAACAATGACAACTGCAGCAACAACAGCAAAAATAGCCGGGCGTTGTGGCAGGCTCCTGTAGTCCCAGCTACTTGGGAGGCAGACACAAGAGAATCGTTTAACCCCAAGAGTTTGAGGTTGCTGTGAGCTGTGATGCCACAGCCCCCTACCCAGGGCAACATCTTGAGACTCTATCTCAAAAAAAAAAAAAAAAGGGAATGTGCTGCTAATTTTATATGTGGTCTTTTTCTCCCTTTTGAGGAGATCAATTTTATGTTGTGGAGAAGAATTTGAAAAACTATACCAATATTGCAAGTTACCTCTCACTTTGGAAACTTGGGAGCAGACAGTAGTAAAAGCTTCTAAAAGCTATCATGTAGAAATTGTAATAATTTGGAGGTATAAGTAAGTGACACTATCTGAAGATTCTTTGGAATGTATCATATATTTTTCACACATTCTGAAATATACACATATATATTCAAACTCAAAAATGGATTTTCCCTTTCCCTCTGCATAAGGGGAACAATACCATAAATACTACTCTCGTCTGTTCTTTCCATTTAATATAGCTTGGAAGACTTTTCATAAAAATACAGTTCTATTTCATTCTTTTGCTGCACAGAATTTCACATTTTAGTAATATCACAAATAATGTAGCCATTTTCATTTTCCTGAACTTTTATTTGTCACTTTTTTTTTTTTTGGAGACAGAGTCTCACTATATTGCCCTCAATAGAGTACTATGCCATCACAGGTCGCAGCAAACTCAAACTCTTGGGCTTAAGCGAGTCTCTTGCCTCAACCTCTCAAGTAGCTGGGACTACAGGTGCCCACCACAAAGCCAGGCTATTTTTTTTGTTGCAGTTTGTCATCATTGTTTAGCTGGCCCCCTGGGTTCAAACCTGCCACCCTCGGTGCATGTGGCTGGTGCTGTGACTAACCACTGTGCTACGGACACCGAGCCCATTTCTTTTTTCTTATATGAACATCCTAGTGTTTATCTTTGGACAAATAATTTCTGAAGAACAACTTTGAAAAGTGAAAGTGTTAGGGCAAATGGAAATGTGTTTAAATTTTTAACAAATCTTGCTACTCTAATGTTCAAACATGATGCAATATGATCATATTTGATTTGATGTGCTTTATCATTGTAAAGATTATTTTCATTTGCATATTCTTAGTCACTGATTGTGATGAACACCTTTTTGTTAGCCATTTTTATTTCTTTTGCAACAGATTGTCTATTCCTAATCTCCCAGGTCCTCCTTATTTTGAGGCAGAAGGCCATAATTTTTCAGTGAATTTTAGAGTGCCTTATCTTTTTAGATATTAATCATTTTTGTAACATATGCTGTAAATATTTTCTCCCACTCTGACATCTTCTTTTTATTATAAAAGCACTTAAAATTTTATGGTCAAATCTGTCAGTCTTTTCCTCTACACATCTAGATTTTGGAACTTGCTTAGGAAGGCTTTCTCCGCCCCTTAATACTGCAAAAGTAGTCTCTCTTTTTCTGTACTTCTGCAATTTTGTTTTTTATATTTAGATCATTGATACAACTGCCACTTAAGTATGCTTTGAGATGGGTATCTAATTTATTTTTTCTTACTAAACTGATAACTAGTTATGCCATGATCATATACTTAACTAACTCAGCCTTTCCTGCTGATTTGTAATTCTTTTAGGGCCCATCTTTGGACTTCATCTCTTTTTGTATCTGTTATCATGGTAAATCCATATCTAATTATAATCGCTTTTAGTTGTGGTATGTTTTGCTATTTTATAGATAAGTATATATAGGTAAGTACTACTTACTTTCTTGATTTTATTTACTTATTTATTTATTGAGGCAGAGTCTCAAGCTGTTGCCCTGGGTAGAGTGCCATAGCCTCACAGCAACCTTCAACTCTTGAGCTTAAGCAATTCTCTTGCCTCAGCCTCCCGAGTAGCTGGGACTACAGGCGCCTGCCACAACACCTGGCTATTTTTTTGTTGCAGATGTCATTGTTGTTTAGCTGGCCCAGGCCAGGTTTGAACCTGCCAGCCTTGGTGCATGTGGCTGGCACTGTAACCACTGTGCTACGGGCGCCTAGCCTGCTTCTCCATTCTTGAACCAAACAATTTTCAAAAATGATATTGGGGTTTTCATTGGAATTGAATTTATTGATTTATTTCAGGAGCAATTGACAAGTTTACAATATTCTCTTCCTTAAATATGTATAATGAGTCTCAAAATTTGTTTATATTTTCTTTTATGTCCTTTAGTAAAGATAGATCTCTTCCACTAATATTGTTCATGTCAATCATAAAGTGTTATGAATGTTTTTGTAATGTTATGAATGGAATACAGTATTTAAACTCAGTGTTTTAAAGTAGATTGGTGAACTGTGAACATGGGTTGGCTTACCTCTTCAGTATGCTGTAAATTCATGGGGAAGATCTAAGATATGGCCTGTATATGTGTGTGTGCACGTCAATGTGCATACATACGCACGTTCTTTTTTTCCAAAGACAGGGTCTCATCTGTCACCCAGACTAGAGTATACAACACAATTGTAATTCACTGCAGCTTTGAACTCCCAGGCTCAAGCTGTTCTCCTGCCTCAGCCTTCTAGTGGCACAGCCTATTTTTAAAATTTTTTGCACAGACAGGGCATCCCTATGTTCATTGCCCAGGCTGGTCTCACACTTCTGGGTCCAAGTGATCCTCCCACATCAGCCTCCCAAAGTGCTGAGATTAAAGACATAAAATACTGCACCTGGCCTGTATATACATTCTTAAAGAATGATTCTAAGCTGCAAATGTTTAGTTTAAGATAGTTGTGAGACCATTGAGCCAAAACTGATGTTTGACTCTAGCTTTAAAAAAATCATTGAATAATGCTTTTGTTTATTTGTTTGTTTTTAAGAGATAGAGTCCCTTTATCGCCCATGGTAGAGTGCTGTGGCATCACAGCTCACAGCAACCTACAACTCTGGGTTTGAACCCACCACCTTTGGTATATGGGGCCGGCACTGAGCCACAGGCACTGCCCTGAATAATGATTTTTCATTATTTTGTATTTAGTAATGAATGTTTTATGATTAACATTAATACAAGATGTATAGTAAAAGAGTATTGTATAAAACAGAAGCGTTGGTTAAAAAAAAAGACCATAATACTTAAAATCATGCACATATCAAAAAAAAAGATTCATTATTCATTATCATTTTTATTGTTTACTTACTCCAGCAGTAGATGGATGAGATGGGATCGAGGATACCGTTGTCTGTTGGGTAGCAACTGAAGAAGATCGTTGTTGTGGGAGTACTGTAGTTTTTGCATGTTTATAAGCTGAAAAGAAGGGAGAAATGTTTTATTTTTGTTGGGAGGGGTTAAGACAGAGTCTCACTTTGCCACCCTCAATAGAGTGCTATGGCATCACAGCTCACAGCAATCTCAAACTCATGGGCTCAAGTGATTCCCTTGCCTCAGCCTCTTGAGTAGCTGGGACTCCACCACAACGCCCGGCTACTTTTAGAGGCAGGGTCTCGCTCTTGCTCAGGCTGGTCTCCAACTCCTGAGCTCAGGCAATCCACCTGCCTCAGCCTCCCAGAGTGCTAGGATTACAGCGTTTTAGAAGAAGAAATTGTGGCTAGATATCATTTAGCTGGTGTTTAGTGGCTGGGCAGTGTTCTTTTTTCCCCAACTTAGAAAGAATGATTTCCAAGAAGGGAGGATCTAATAAGATTAATGAAAATGAAGCATCTAGCTCCACAGTTCTAGTCTTTTCTCTTAGAAGAAAGGATCAAGATTGATTATTGATTTATTTATTTTACTCAAAGCATCTCTTGTAGTAACTGTCAGCAAGCTGGCTGGCCATGACTGCCTGTACCTGATGAGGTTGTAGAGAAGAAGATGCCTCCATCACTGTAGGTGGATAGGTGGTGGTCAGCAGCTTCTGAATGCTCAGACTTCTCCTCACCCCCACTGATGCTCAGTGCACTGGCAGATCGTGACTGATCTCGGCCCTTGCGCTGAGCTTGGACTGGAAGAGATGTGATTAGAAGTGACGTAGCAGAGATGAAATTTCTGTGGCATAATGCCTAAGAGTCATTCAATCTTGGAGGTGGTTATTTTTTGCCAAGCATTTTTTGTTGTTATTGTTGCAGTTTTTGGTCGGGGCTGGAGTTGAACCCGCCATCTTCAGCATGTGGGGCCAGTGCCCTACTCCTTGAGCCACAAGACGCCACCCCGCCAGGCGTGGTTTTAAGTAGTTTTCTGTGGATTAAACCCTCACAAATCTTCTGATATATGGTCACTAACTTGATATTACAGATTAATACAATTAATCTGATTGTACAATTAGTACAATTAATTGGTACAGTCAGGTTTCAAATCTGAGAGTCTGTCCATAACTACCACTCTTTCCCTTCACCCTGCCTGTCCATTTTCCTGGCTCACCAACATCAACAGATAGTAACATTTACATTCAAACTCCATTTCAACTTCTCCAGAAAGTCCTTCCTAACTTCCAGATTAATTTAGATACTCTTTCTCTGTGTTCCCAGAATGCTGTGGGCAGACCTTTAAAACTGCGTGTGGCAGGTGTTCCCGCCTCTCCTCATCGGTAGACGAGGGCTTCAGTCCTCTGAGGCCTCGCACTACGCACCATGTTTTAACATGGACAGAAGGCATCGAGGTGTGCAGCTTGTTCTGTGAAGGAATGATCTTCCTTGACTCAAGAGAGATCAGTAAGTTCCTGAAGTTCAAATTCATTACCTTCTCTTTGCCTATGTATTTTATTTTCATTCTTTTTCCAACAGAAAGAATTACTACCTTTTTCTTTAGAGGGGAAAAAAAAAAGAAGTGAAAATAATGGATTCTAAAGGAGACATGCAGTGAGGCAATGAAACAAAAATTTTCTCCAAACTTGAGCTTCTTTAGAAAATGTGTTTGACCCATTGGTCAACAAGGCGTTTTATGCTGAATGGGCAACTCAGAAAGCAACACTCTGGAAGGAAAGAACTTCAGAGCCTAAAGCATTGACTCTAGCCTACTATTTGGTAATTGTATGTGGTAAGCCTTTTCCAGCATAACATACCATTAATCTTGTGTAAGCTTCGGGATTGAATGTTGTCTTCTGCGGGATCATAGTCAAAAACTGAACCAGGATTAGTACGCCAGACACGTAAACCTGAAAGGGAACCAATGATCAAAGCAGGTATTCTTGGTCTTTTCCAATAACTTGAAAACCAAGTTATTTTTAATTTGAACTTAAACAGTCACAGAGAATAGAATCACTCTTATTCAGCTTTGGATCATGTCTTCTCAGAGAACAAAGATCACATGGAAGAGAGGTCAGCTTTGGGAGCTGTGAGGTAATAGTAACTGTCCTGCATACCTAACAAAAACAGATTGAGGTCCTTTCTACGTGGACTTGATGTAGGTAATGACACTTTTGTTTTTCTATCCTCCTGAAAGTTGATCAGCCAGCCACCCACCCACCCGCCCAGGCTCAGTTACCTGTAACAGTTTCCTGATCCTGGTCATTGCGTTTTTGTTCCATTTCGACCACTTTCCTTTGAATACCTCGATAGTTAATGTCACTGAAATCCTGCATGTTCTTTTTCACTCGTTCAGTGATGGGATCCGTCACCACAGGTGTGAAGCACCCCTTGTGTTTCTCAAAGTCTTCATGATATTTCACCTGAAATGTCAGGAGTTCACTTCACCAAAACATGAGGATGTGACCATTTCCCTTTGTACACGCTCTAGTGGGCTGGCCGGCCAATCCTCGACAACCCCTCACTCACCGTGGAGATATGCCGTTGGGTCTCCCTCACCCGTCTCATCTCGGGAGTATCCAGCACGTAGGCAGCTTTGCCTTGTATCTGTTTCCGGAAGCTATCAGAATAAAGAACCTGATGGAGGAGAGACGTGAATGAAGACAGGAATGGTGCCGGCCTAACTCTGAAGCCCCAAAGCCTTTCCAACAGGTGGAGTTTAAGAAGCTAGAGAGGGTGGCTGGCTCCAGCCAACTGAAAAGACCCAGGAAGACACATGGCTAACAGTGGAACAGGCCCGAGGACAGGGAGGGCGAGAGCAGAAGAGACTTGCTTTCACTTTGCAAATGAAACTCATTTTCAAACAGTGAGGGGCACAGTATAATTTTGAAAGGAGAAGAAAGAAAATGGCCTCTCCAATTTGCATGGAATTACGGCATCAGCACCAGCATATTTGATGGTATTTATCACTAAATCTGACACAAAAGGGAATTCGAAAGAACTATCATTTAAAACAGGTGATCCTTTTTTCTTAGGTTTAGTCCCAATTGCATAATACAATATACTAACATAAAAATCAAAGTCCTCGAGATGCTAAAAACTCCAAATAATCAAACCCAAAGAAGATATCTATTTGGGAATGTTACCCATTTCATAAAGTATCTTAAAAATAAAAGACAGCAGAAGATTGAAGATGTTAGGAACTAAATTTGTTATAGTGGGTTATATAAAACTACCTTAATTAAAATAAAAAGGGGGAGAAAACATTGGCAATTAACTTGTTTAGTATGATCATTTGGAATCTAAAAGCATAGTTATGTCAACTTTAGTGTAAATTTTCAGTTGAATACAAAAGTGCACATTTTTATGGTGTTAAAATGTTATTTTTCAAGATATTGCATTTCTATCTTTTTTTACGTTTTAGTGTTTCTTTTTTTTCAGCTGAATGAGAAAGGCATGTTTTTATGATGTTAAAATGTTATTTTCCAAGTTGTTGCACTACTCCTTTTTAACCCTAGAAAATACCGAGCTAATGTTTTCTTGGTTGCGCTTAGCTCTCTCCATCTCTGGAGTAACAGGTGTCGGAGTTGCTTTTCTCATATTCTCTTTGTACAATACCTAGGGGAGCCAAGAGAGCATCCAGGAATCAGAGAACAGAACACATGTCCAGAAAATCATCATGTAGCTGGTGTTATGGCTCAATTATATCACACTCTATAAGGAACCCCTCAGGCCGAGAAAGCCATTAAAATGTTATGGTAGAAAGCAACAGATTAAGAAAGAAGTAAAATCAGTGCGAGCTGGTGGGGTTGGGTGCTGGTTTTTAAGTAGATAAGGAAGAATTTCTCAAGGTACAGGTAAGTTTTGGAAACACTGTGAGATAAATTAGTGGGATAACCACGTTTGCTGGGCTTGTTAACGTTGTAACATTTTTCCTCTCTGAGATACCGAGCTAAAGTTTTCTTGATTGCGTTTGACTCTTTCCATCTCGGGAGTAAAGGGTGTGGGGGTTGCTTTCCCCAGGTTCTCTTTGTATAACACCTGTGAGATACAAAGTGGTACCCGAAAGTCACTAGGAAGCAATATTTACTATTAAATACAGTGCGACTGGAGGGGGGCACTATGATTAATCTATTGCTATTAGTGAGAACAGCTCTCAGGAAGAAAGCTTAAAAAATAGCTAATGGCAATGGTACAGGTAATATGAGATTTAGATGCAAAAGTGACTGGCATTTGGTTTGTTTTTAACCTGGGATGGGGTTAGGAGCAGGCCAAACTGCAGGGGTTACTTTGCAAAATCAAAAGCACTTTTGGTTCTCAAGACAATACCGAGCTAATGTTTTCTTGATTGCGTTTGACTCTCTGCATCTCTGGAGTGACAGGGGTTGGGGTGGCTTTCCCCACATTCTCCTTGTACAAAACCTACATGAGTCCAATGGATCCAAAACACCAGAAAGAAAAAAAGAGTTACAGTTACCAAAAGAGGAAAGGGAACAACAGAAAACTTTCGAGGATGCTCAGGCTACCCAGCTGGCTGGGCAATAAGGTTAGACGGAAAGCAGTACGTTCCCAAAGGGAGCTGAGCATGGTTACAGCACGATACACATCTCCACGCTGGGACCCTGCCCTACACACTTGCGGGTGGCAAAAGAGAGCTGTGGTATTCTCCCACTGTTATTTTACCATTAGTCTATCCATGTTAAACCCCAGACAAATTAACTGAGCAGGAGTTACAGGCCTGGGCTTGGAATCACACTGAGCGGGCTGAGACTGCTCCGGATATAGTAGCCGGTGACAGGAACTTTTCATAGCAAACTCTCATAGACGTATCAGCAAAATTGTAGGTACTCAGACAAGGCAAAGAGTTTCCCTATTTCTTTTTCCTTGTCCTCTGTGTTCTGTCTCTTCAATTAGTTTAGTACAACATCGAGCTTTATCCATAAGGAAAAATGTTTTTGGCACCTACATTGCTATTATAGCTATAGGAGACACAGTAACACATCGTGACAAATCCTCCACCTCCATGTCTCCCCTCAGTGTCATTCCTGGAAACACCGGAGATTTAGGAAATGGCATTGAAGAGGAAGAAGTCTGTGAAAGTCGTGGTTCTCAAAGTGGGCTCCCTGGGACAGCGTGTGGGGTTACCTGGGAACTTGATAGCAATGCAAATCTCTGGCCCTATACTGGACCTACAGAATAAGAAACTGGGGGGCAGTGCCCAGGAATCTGACAGTGTAAATGGAGGGCAACAAGGCTGTTCACAGCTGAGAGCTGAAGTCCCCACACAAACCTGAGGTCCTGATAGTTTATGAACATACGTAATATCACAGACCACAGACTTACAGGAAATGGTTTGCCAGAGCTAGCAATTGAAGACCGTGTTAAGAACAAATTCGAAAAGAAATGAAAAGTAGTAAAAACAAAAAGATGTTCTGGTGACACTTTTGGTTTTAAGAAAATTGACAATCAATTGCTCATACCACTACTGGATCATAATTTAAATCATTTTCCTTGAAGGAAGGGATCAGTGGTTATTTTTCCCAAGGTCTCTTTGTCCAGATCTGACAGAGTAAATTAGAACCTGAAGTCATCCAACAAAACACAAGGAAACCATGATTCCAATATTCAAGACAGAGATCTTATTCATTCCCACCCTGAATTTCAAGAGTACCTAAGACAAAGAGACATTGAGGTCATGGGTAGAGAGTAAGTTCGGGAAGAAATAAGCAAAAGGAAGTTTTATGGAAACATCTGTTACTTTTTAATATTAGAACTTTCAATGATGGATTAAAGCAATCTTGTTATTATGGGGTTAGGCTTGGAGAAGCCCAAAAGAAATGAGGATAAATGTGGTAAAGAAATTCACAAAATTTAAGTGGTTTTTCCAAAGTAGGATTAATATGGATTATTTTAAATCGTGAAAGTAGTTTTTTAAGTCATTAAAGAAGTAGTATTTTTTTCTTTTCTTGCCAAAGTACCGAGCTAATATTTTCTTGATTGTGTTTGACTCTCTCCATCTCTGGAGTGACGGGTAAAGGGGTTCCCTTGCCCATGTTTTCCTTGTATAACACCTGTATGATGAGAAAGCATCCAGAAAAACAACCGTAAGGAACATTTCATTTGTTGGAAGGTTAGGGGTGAGGTCAACTTCCTTGTTACAGAATAACAGTAGTCCAAGAAAACAGAAGTTAACGGGTGGTAAGATGCCACATACTACTTTAATGGAAGCCGTTATTGGGAAGAGGACACAGCCCCTTGTAGGGAAGCAAGGACCTCAGCTGTGGGCAGGGCCCTTCAGAGTCATCAGTGTTAATTTTACCATTTCTATAAGCATGGTGCCTCCTAAACAATCACATAAGGATTTGAGATTGTTAGAACTCAGTTTCATTGTTATCCACACAAACTAAAGACTCATTATTCTTCTTAAATGTGTATAATCCGATGAAGTAAATACCCACATTAACTGTATTAGAGAAATAAAAAAGGACCAGTGTTCTTTTGCTAAGCTATATTAAAAGCAAAGGAAGGGAAGGGGGTTTAGAAAAAGAATAAATGTTAAGGATCAGTTTAATCCTCCAGTCAAGCGACTTTTTTTTTTTTCTTTCCAAAATACCGAGCTAAGGTTTTCTTGATTCTGTTTGACTCTCTGCATCTCAGGAGTGATGGGGACTGGGATTCCTGTCCCCAGGTTTTCCTTGTATAGCACCTGTGTGAGAAGAAAGCACGCAGAACAAAGAAAGAGAACAGTCACTTTCCCACAGCAGCGGGCTGGAGCCGCAGGGAGCAGGAAGAGAGGGAGTTAGAGGAAGTGAAACATCAAAGGTTTTAGATTCAACCTCGTGAGCCTAAAGACAGCCCCAAAGCAAGGGAATGGAGGAAGAACAGGGAAAACTAAGAAATAGGAAAGAAAATTGTGTTATTTTTGTTTTTGAACTCATCTCTGCAGCACGGAGCGAAGAGGGTCATAAAAGGCAGCAATTAGTCTTCCCCAGCTTGTTACGAGGAGGGAAGAAAATAGAAACAGACAGACGGAAACAACACCGAGGAAGTTATTTTGATTTGAAAATGCTATTAATGAATAGGGATCGTTGGGTTTTACAAACATTGCATATTTAGAGATACGCACAAATCTTCTTTTGTTGACTTTCAAAAGAAGTCAAAGTACTTAATTTTTAGTTTGGGTGAACATACTGGGAAGAATTACATCTAAGGCAAATGGAGAGCAATGACAAGATGCTAAAAAAAGAAACTTTAAAATATCTGTACCAATTGTAGTAAGGACATAGAAAGTTAAAAATAGGAAATGGGGCCAAGGATAGGATCTTTGCACAATAATTGTTTTTTAAGCTTTAGGTTCAGAACAAATTTGCCAAAGCAGGATAAAGATGAATGCTCAGACAATGGGAATGTTAAATTTTTAAAAGCTAGAATGCAGTACTGGACACTTTAAAAAATTAAGCCAAATGGTTACATGTGTATCCATGTTTAGCTAAAATGAGGAAATGGATTCATAGGAAATGGCAGCATTAAGTTGGGAACCACATGAGTAAAATTTTTTTATTTGGATAAGTTGATTAGATTTGTAAAACCTCGCCATTAATCTTTTAAAAAACATTTTTTTAAATAGTTAAAGGGATTTTTTTTTTTTAAATACCGAACTAAAGTTTTCTTGATTGAGTTTGACTCTCTCCATCTCTGGAGTGATGGGGATTGGAATCCCTTTTCCAACGTTTTCTTTATACGACACCTGTACAACACAAGAAAGCACCCAGAAGAAAACAAGAGCAGTCAAAGCAGCCCTTTCGTTTATGTGTAGGAGACCGACTATGAGGCTACAGACATCAAACAGGACAAGCAAATCCACCAGGTCAGTCTTCTGTGCAGGCCCCGATCTGCATGAGAGTGTGTTTTATATTTCTTAGCTGATGTGCCAGTGGATTTGATGTTCATCTTTTTACTCTAAAATCAAATATAAATGTCTATTTCCTATGTCAGGATTTAAGGGAAAAAATACAAATAATTTCATAAGAGCACTAAAATGTTCAATGTACAATATAAAAATTATTTTAAAAATTAGGTTAGCTGGCCGGGTGTGCTGGCTCACACCTGAAATCCTAGCACTCTGGGAGGCCAATGCTTGAGTTCATGAGTTCCAGACCAGTCTGAGCAAAAGTGAGACCCCATCTCTACTAAAAAAAATAGATCAACTGAGGCAAGAGGATTGGTTGAGCTCGAGTTGGAGGTTGCTGTGAGCTATGACACTACAGCACTCTACACAGGGCAACAGCTTGAGACGCTGTCTCAAAAAAAAATTCAATTAGCAAATATTTATTCTTACACAGAATGTTTGTCTTATGGTAACAGATATTTAACCTCAGACCAAATCTATATGATATAGCAAAATTGGTCTTAGTTATAGATGGTCAAGTCTAAAAGCCAATATTTTAAAATATGGTATTGTTTATGTTTATTTTCCACAGTATCTAAGAGACTTTTACACCATTGAACAATTTTGCCTAAATGCAACCTGAATAAAAATTAACACAAATGGTTACAGAAAAAAGAAGTTGCCCAGGACCATCAAGAGAATTAAGCTTTCAAAAAGATACAAACAATAAAATATTAGTCTAATATAGAAGAAAATACTTTAAAAATAATTTTTAAATTTGATGCAAACCCACAGGGAAAACAATGACTATAACATTCCAAAAGACATATTAACTTACACCAAAAATATAACAAAATTGAAGAATTATTAGTGAATAATAATTAAAAACAAACAGAACAAAAAGACAGTGGGACCAAACAAAGTTACTGATCTAATTATGTGAAAGAATCAAACTTTTAGAAAATATTTAAACTGACAATTAAAAACATTTTGGATTAATCCCCAACTCACTCCACAAAAAATCCAGCTAAATTTTCCTAATGATATTTGATTCTCCATCTGATGCATAAATGAGCCTAGGATCATTGCATAGAAGTTTCACAGACTATTTGTATCTTATAGAGTTTTTCAGCAACAATAATATTAATAAAAGAGAAAATAACATTAAATATAAACTCATGATCTGATTTGTGTATTTAAAAAAAATCAGAAGCCTTTGATTTCTATTTATGAGATGGCTTGGTTGAGACAAGAATTAAAATAAGATGGCTTTGGTCCCAATGTTGAAGGATGTTGTTTCTCCGTGCTCCTGTTTGCCTGAATCCAATCTACATTGGATTGGATTAACATGACCTCTGCTCTCAAGCAAGTGCCACCATTTCTACATTTGGCTTCGAATACAGTATCCTTTCTTGGAATGCTAACCCAGAACTATGAGATAAAAAGAGTTCCAAGTACATAAGAGTTTTGGTGTTTGGTTTTTCTTTTTTAGAAATCAATTAATTTCAAATTCCCTGCAGTAACTTAAGATGAAGAGAGAAGGAAAGAAACCAATGAAAAAATTCAAGGGACTGATACAGAAAGTATAAAATGTTAGAATCACGTGGTAAGTAGGAGATCCAGAAATTGGAAAGATTCAGTTGGTGAGATCAGGGGAAAAAAAAAAAAAGGTTTTGTTAAATTGATTATTATAAAGGAACAAATTTTGCTTTATAGAAATTATAATTTTTTTAATACAGAGTTAAGGGAGTTTTCTCCCAAATACCGAGCTAAAGTTCTCTTGATTGCGTTTGACTCGCTCCATCTCAGGAGTGACAGGTAGGGGGGTCCCCTGGGTCAAATTCTCTTTGTACAATATCTGTGTGCACAAAACCAACAATCAAATCAGCCTGAGCCCATCTTCAAGGTAGACTTTACCTTAAAAAGACTCTAAAAGTGAATTCTGTTGTTTTTATGATGAAGTAAAATAGACTTAAGTAACCTTGAGAAATCGAGCCACTGCCCATCTCCTTTAGTCCCACAAAGTGTGAGTCTATGGCTAAGTGGCATCAATACATACACAGAGCCAGGCCTAGGGCGGGAGCGGCTTGACTTACACAGGCCTTCTCTCAAAGACAGAGGATGAGGCCTGATCAAATAGCACTCAATTTAGGAAATTAATATCCATAATGAGTTGTTGGTAACACTAAATTAGAG
>CAUYTI010088943.1:0-22383 GCA_963575145.1 Galago senegalensis
AGCAGCAGAGGCAGCACCTCCTACCTTCCTAACTCTGTTCTCCATCATTAATAGAACTACCTGATAGAAAATCAGCAAGGTACTACAAAGCCATAGTGGTCAAGACGGCACGGTACTGGCACAAAAATAGAGACATAGACACCTGGACCAAATAGAAAACCAGGAAATGAAAAACTAACATTTTACACCCATGTAATTCTCGATAAACCAAACAAGAAAATACACTGGGGGAAAGAATCCCTATTCAATAAATGGTGCTGGGAGAACCGGACATCCACAAGCAAAAGACTGAAACTGGACCCACCACACCTTTCCCCACTCACTAAAATTGATTCAAGATGGATAAAAGACCTAAATATAAAGCATGAAACAATAAAAATGCTTGAAGAAAGTGTGGGGGAAAATACTTGATGCTATCAGACTGGGAAAAGACTTTATGAAGAAGACTTACGTGGCAATTGCAACAACAACAAAAATAAACAAATGGACTTAAACTGAAAAGCTTCTGTACAACTAAGGAGACAACTACCAAAGCAAAGAGACAAACTACCCATTGGGAAAGAATATTTGCATGTTTTGAGTTGGACAAAAATTTGATAACTAGAATCTACAGAGAACTCAAATTAATCAACACAAAAAGAGCCAACAATCCCTTATATCACTGGGCAAGAGAGATGAATAGAACCTTCTCTAAAGAAGACAGACCAATGGCTAACAAACATAAAACATAAAAATGAACAAATGAAAAAATGCTCATCATCCCTAATTATTAGAGAAATGCAAGTCAAAACCACTCTGAGGTATGATCTAACCCCCAGTGAGAATGAACCACATTAAAAAATCTCAAAACTGCAGACTCAAAGTCTTAGCATCTCCATGGATGTGGAAGAAGGGAACACTTTTACACTGCTGGTGGGACTGCAAACTCACTCAACCTTTTTGGACGGAAGTATGGAGAATCCTGAAAGAAGTCAAACTAGACCTCCAATGTGATCCTGCACTCCCATTACTGGGCATCTACTCAAAAGAAAAAAAATCCTTCTACCATAAAGACACTTACACTAGACTGCAGCTCAATTTACAATTACCAAATTGTGGAAACAGCCTAAATGCTCACCAACCCAGGACTGGATTAACAAGCTGTGGTGTGTGTACACCGTGGAATACTATTCAGCCATTAAAAAGATGGAGACTTTACAGCCTTTATATTAACTTGGATGGAAGTGGAACACATTATTCTTAGTAAAGTTTCACAAGAATGGAGAAGCAAGAATCATATGTACTCAATTCTGATACGAGGATAATTAATGATCTAGATCTAGCACATGGTGGAGGATGGGGAGAGTAGAAAGAGGAAAGGAGGGAGGTAGGTGGAAGGTCCCCAAGTGTGGTACACCTTTTGGAGATGGGACACAGTTATAAGAGGGTCATTATCAAATAGAATCAATGTAACCTGGTTGTTTGTGCCCTCAATGAATCCCCAATAAATAAAAAACAACATTGGAATGCAAATTTAATTTTAAAATCTTAATGAATTTGCAACTGAGTTTTAAAAGAAATAGAACTTTCTAAATTCTCTAAACTCAAATGTCAAAATTCTCCTAGAAATTAGACTGATATTTCAATAGGATTAATCACTGGTTTCAGCATCTTTTTTTCATACAGTTACCTAGTCACCCAGAGTAAGAGTACAGTCTGTTAAGTTCAGGAGAAAAACAAAGGGAGGAAATTCTAGAGTTAGCACGCTTGGGTCAGCCCTGGTCCCTCACTGCTTCAAGCAGTGGCCCTGATACGTGACATCAGTGGACACTCTGTGTGCTCATGTTCCCCCATGTGAACATGGGATCTTCCTCTTGGATCTTCCCCTGCCCTTCAAGATCCATCTCCAATTCCTCGTCTTGCATCAAAGGTATCAATCTGTGTAGTAAAAGTTTTCTCTTCTGAATATCTAACATGCTACTTCCTGATGCTAAAGGTATTTCTCATCTGTAGGCATCTTCACTCCCAATTAGAATGTAAAGTCCTAAGTTAGCTCCACCTTTCTAGAGAACAATTTGGCATCACCATCCAAAAGGCTTTCAAGTATGTGTGCCCAGCAGTTTCTCTTTGGGAGAATTATTTATCCCAAGGAAATAATTAGGGATATATACAAAGATTTATTAATAAGAATATTCAAGGTAGCTATTTTTAATTTCCTGTAACATGTTGCAAATGTTCTTTCTTTTTTTTGTTTTTTTTACAAGAAACTGAGTTAACTGGTAACAAGTATTTCTTTATGGATGATGAAAATAATTCTAAAATCAATACAGAAAAAGCCCATTTATGTTTGTGCACAAAAAGGGAGATTTTTTAAAAATGTTCTTTTTACTTATGTATCTTCTTTTTCTGTAATGAGCCTGTAATACTCTTTGTGATAATACAAAACTAATTAAAGTAAGTTTGAGGTACACGCCAATTATCCTTTGTAATTCCACAAAGGTCAGAAGCACACAGAGCAGCTGTGCTACGTGTTCCTCGTTGCGTCGATGACTCAATCTCTAGTTTTGGGTCCCTTGAACATAGAAATATTGGGAAAGGTGAGACTTCTTACATCAGGAGATACAGGTCATGTATGATTTAAAAATTTTTTATATTATTTGCTAAAGATTAATTGTGGAATTCCTTTGCTTTTGGGTAAATAAAATTATATTAACAGAGCTATGTGAAAACTTGTTACCTCAGAAGCCTGGATGGACTGGAAATGTTATGTCTTAAGATAAATGTGAAACACTATGTATTAATTTTCTTGAGATAAAAATCTTTCAAAATATGAAACTATGGGCAGTGCCTGTGGCTCAAAGGAGTAGGGCGCTGGCCCCATATGCTGGAGGTGGCAGGTTCAAACCCAGCCCTGGCCAAAAACTGCCAAAAAAAAAAAAGACACTATTAGGGTTGAGAACAGTTCGAGATGATGATAATGTTGGGAATCATCATTTAAGATTCCAGAATGATGTTCTATGGACCATATGGATAAATACGTGAGCTTCTGATAATTTTACTTTTCAGTTTTACATATTAGGCTTCTTAGGAAGCCACTCAACAGTCGTTCCATGCCCACCAGCCACCTCAGAGAGAAATAATTTTTAAGAACTAGTCATTTTAAATCAGAGTTCTTCTTGCAATATCACTTATAAAACCTTAATGTCCCCTGCATAACATTTCTCTTTCTAGACAGCCTCGTGTATGCTTAGAGGAATAGTCTTCATAAAGCACAGTTGTTTGTTCTGGGTTTTTTTTTTTTGCAGTTTTTGGCCAGGGGCTGGGTTTGAACCCTCCACCTTCAGCATATGGGGCCAGCGCCTTACTCCTTTTGAGCCACAGGCGCTGCCCCATAAAGCACAGTTTTGTTAGTCTTCATAAAAATTTCAGTGACTGTCAAGAAAGACTATTTTGGGGTCAGGCACAGTGGCTCCTGCCTGTGATCCCAGCACTCTGAGAGACCGAGGTGAGTGGATTGCTTGAGCTCAGGAGTTCAAGGCCAGCCTGAGTAAGACCCCATCTCTAACAAAAATGGAAAAAAATAGCTGGGCACTGTGGTGGGTGTCCCAGCTACTCAGGAGGCTGAGGCGAGAGGATCACTTCAGCCCCAAAAGTTCGAGGATGCTGAGAGCTATGATGCACTCTACCCTGGGGCGACAGAGCAAGACTCTGTTTCAGAAAAAATAAATAAATAAAAAAGACAAAGACTGTTTTTTATAACCCCATTTATAAAATCTTTATACTTGCCATGATCTGGTATACTTCTGCCTCTATAACCTACCCTGTGTCAGAGCCCCTTAATCCATCCCGTTTGGGGAGCTCTCTATTCCTGAACATGCTCTAGGTTCTCAACTGTCTCCGTTTAGAATTCCCTGTTCTACTTTTCAACTACCTGAATCCTCTTTATCCTTCGAAGCCCAAGCTAAACGCTGCCTCCTCCTCAGATTCCCCGTTATGCACAGTCTGCACCTGTCCTGTGACACTCATTCTGAACGCTATCACAGTGATTTTAAATAGATTTCTTCCTTGTTCCTAGTAAATTGTTAGCTTTTTGAGGCTCAGGGCTGTTTGTCATCTTTGTCTCTGAAGACAATTTGAATACAGAAGTGGTACTATAAAGGTCCACCCATCTAAATGGTGGAAATAATGACCACTGGGATTGTTTCAAGTCTAGAGAATTACTGCTCCTGCGATGAACAAGGCAACATTTCAATGGATTTTATTTCTAATTTGACTTCCAGCAGTTTTACAGGAGATGGTATTGTGTGGGAACGCCCACCCCCGGAACACTCAGTCCAATCTGTGGGTGCACAGGCTCCTGTCTGCTGACTAATCCTGTTTTTAATATCACAAGTTCCGGTGTTCTAAAGTTTGGCTCTGCATGCTTTTCAAAATTATATAAGTGGTCAAATTACGATTATGCCCAATAACTTTTTCTTCAACACATGACTTCTGCTGAGTCAACACTCAGTCAATGGACACTCAAATTTTACCATCACCATAGGCCCCTATGAGATGTAATCAGCACTCATCTAAATTTTAAGTACTTAGTTGACTATAATCCTGATTGTACCTTCCCTGCCCATGACTTAAGTTTGAGTTTTCCGGGTTCCATTGCTGAGTCTCCACTGTCTCACCGTGCTATTCACTCTGCGCACTCTCACGTAGTTCAATACTTCAACTATCTCCCAAAATGCCAATGACTTAAAAATCTTCTTCTTTAACCTAGAGCTCTTTCCTGACCACTACATCAGTGCACTGAGCCCACTTGTAGATATTTTTGCCTGTGCCTCAAACTAAGCACGCCCCTAAGTATGTGTTTTCCCCAAATCTTTCTTCTTCCTCTATTCTCCTTTTGAGTGCACAGCGCTCACCCCCACTAGTCGTCCTCAGGCCACTTTCTCCTTCCTGGACTTGATTTAACTGACCGTTTCTTCCTTCATCTCTCTCCAATCCAGCCGAGTTTGCTCAGGGCCCCTGCACCTGTGGCTTCTTTATTCACACCCCTCCTTCATCTGACAGCTCTGGGAAACCTTCCCTGTCTACCCCCGGCTGGGGGAGCCCTCCTGGGATTCCCCTCACATTGTGCACCTCCACTGTGCCACCTGAAATGGAGTGTGGCAATTGTTTGTTTACTCACCTGCCTCCTCCATCAGATGACAGGTTCCCTGAGGACAAAAAGTTTGTCTCATACTTCTTTGTAGCCACATTGCCTTGGCATCTAGAATCTCAATAAATGTTTCTTGAATAAATGAATAAACCCACTGGCCTAGGCTTCTACACTCCTAAGTGTACTTAGTCCTGTGACTGGCCCACTCCACATCAGTTAGGGTCAGACAGAATGATCCCTAATTAAAACAACATTCTTATCTTTGCTGCATAGATAGCATATATATAGACTTTTTAATCTGTGCTGTATTTTCCAAGCAGTGTATCATCAACTCCAGAGATATTCAGGAGATCAAAGCCACAACAAAAATTAAAACATTAATGGCAGAAGGAAAATAATACTATTAAAAAGAAGTACCTAATGACAATCCCATTACTAGGCATCTACTCAGAAGGAAAAAAATATCATTTTATCAGGCGGCGCCTGTGGCTCAAAGGAGTAGGGTGCCAGCCCCATATACCAAAGGTGGTGGGTTCAAACCCAGCTCTGGCCAAAAACTGCCAAAAATATATATATGTATCATTTTATCACAAGGACCTTTGCATTAGACTGTTGATTGCAGCTCAATTTATAGTGCTCAATTTAGAGTGCCCTCCCGTCTGTGCTTACTGGGTGTAAGGGGTTCTAGGCTGGGAGGATCTGGGATCTGGTGAGAGTGGGCCAAATTGTGGAAACAACCGAAATACCCACCAGTCCAGGAATGAATTAACAAGCTGTGGTATATGTACACCATGGAATACGGCTCAGCCGCCAAAAAAGGTGACTTTGCATCTTCTGTGTTAACCTGGATGGAGGGGACACATTCTTCTTAGTAAAGCATCACAAGAATGGAGAAGCAAGAATCCAATGTACTCAATTCTGATATGAGGACAACTGATGCTAGTACATGGTGGGAGGTGGGAGGATGGGGGACCAGAGAGAGGAAAGGAGGGAGGGGGGTGGGGGTCCACAGTGTGTGACACACCTCCTGGGGGAGGGACTTTACCTAACACATGCAATCAGTGTAACCTGGTTCTCTGTACCCTCAATGAATTGCCAACAATTTAAAAAAAAAATGAGGCAATACTTTCAACACCATAAAAAGAACATACCTTGGCATGTCACTTCAACAAAAGTGAGTAATTTTCATTTTCTTTGCAACTGATACCGAACTACTATCAGGCATTAGTCATTCTTAAGAGCTGGTCAGCAAACCACACCTGTGGGCCGAATTTCACGCTGTGCCTACTGTACACGTGAAGTTTTGCTGGAACACAGCCACGTCCACCTGTTTACATATTGTCTATGGCTATAGAACCACTAAAATGCCAGGGCTACCATCTGGCCCATAGCAGGAAAAAAGGCAGGCCCCACCACCATCTTTTTTTTCCTATTAAAAGGGGGCTAGTTATAAAAGACCCCTGCTCTAGCTCTAGTGGCTTCTACTGGCTCACTAAAGACTGGTCCTGTCACACTAACCTCAAAGCACTGAGAGAATTACAGCGCTGCAAAAGCAGAAAAATAGGTGTTTCTGGACTTCACACACTAACTCTGCAGGTAAAAATGAAACATGAATCCAAGTAAAATTAGGGGAACCACAACTCGGTGAGTAAGAAGGCCCTTCAGTTTCCTAAAGGTACTTTACAGCCAGTCCACCATGGGTCCTTGTGTAACTCTCTATTTAGTTCAACACAGTGTATCTGGAAGATGCTCTAACCATAAAAGTTTTTTTTTTTTTAACTTTACATGTAATTTCTCTAGACTGTACACATTTCATCCTGTAAACAATATCCCTTCTCTCTGTTTAATGTTGAAATGCTATCTTTTGCCATGTATAATGTGCACCTTTTTGCCCAAATTTGAGGGGAAAGTAAGGATGCACATTACATCTGGCTAGTACGGTTCTGGAGCAGAGGGCCTAGTAGGCCTCCTGGGGCCACCATGCCCTCCCGTCTGTGCTTACTGGGTGCAAGGGGTTCTAGGCTGGGAGGATCTGGGATCTGGTGAGAGTGGGCCACAGTGGCCTCCTCTGACTGCGATCAGGGGATGGGGCAGTAGTGATCAGGGTAATCAGGGGGTGGGACGATGGTGGGGCTGGTGGGGCAGGTATCAGAGGCTCCTGCCCGGCCAGCTACACACGTGGCCATCTTGGGGAGGGGGGAGGGCTCCAGCAGAGAGGGAAGGGGCAGCCTTCACAGAGCAGGTGGCTCTGGGTGGGCGGTGTGATCTGCGTGCTTACAGGGAGAGTCAGTCCTCCTCAGATGTGTCTGTCTGAGAGCCAGCTGCTTTCTCAAGAGGTATTTTCCTGAAAGCTTGGTCCAAGAACCTGAGTGCACGTTGTACACAGGAGCACATTTTACATGGCAAAATACGGGCAGTTGCTTTTTAAAACTGGTAACCTAGCAGGGATTTAACTACTGTTACTAGTAGTATCTTTACGCAAATTCTGGTAAGTGGAATAAAAGAGGCATCAGGTTCAGTCAGACTTGATCTGAACCTTACGACTTGCCTGAAATTTGTGAAAACGGCTTCATTTCATGGAGTGTCAATTTTCTAATTTGTAAAATGTGATTAATATCTACCTCATGGAAAGAGTAAATAAGTGATACACGCAAGCAAACGCATTATAAATGTTAATTACAGCTTCTGCGACTCCCCCTGCTGGCTCTCTGCAGTTAATGTTAATGGAACTGCACTGGCCTTTACCAGGTAAAGAAAAGGCTTTTAACTTAAGATGTCCTGTGTAACAAAAGCTTTCCAGTCTATTAAGGTAGAAAATGCCTTTTCATTGAAACAAAGAAAAGATGAAGTCTGGGCTAGTACCTAAATTGAACAAGAGTAACCAAGAAACCTAGGCTCTTACCACAGGTGTGGGTTGCTGAACCTCGAAACAGTGACATGGGAGCTGGGGCAGCAGGCAGGGTCTGGGAGAGGTTGGGACTCAGGCAGGCTTAGTGTCCACAACAGATGTTCTAGGAGGGGAGAGGTCCTAGGCCCCCAGTACATGGTAGTTCTCAGGAATCAACAACAGTCCTTGATGCTTTTACTAAGTGTGTCAAGCCTGTCTCAGGGAAGAGCCTGAGCTGTGAGGGGATGGGAAGACAGTTCCTCAAGGGCAGCCTTTGTTTGTAAGGCAGAGCTATGTGAAGCTAGAATTTCGTATGTGGTAAAATAAGATTGAATCCTGTACATAACCAAAATCTGAAAAGACAAGCCATATTACTGCCATGGTTTATTGGGCTTTAAAAGTTAAAAACAGCTTTCTTTAAATTATAAAAATTCTTATAGAATGGTGAAAATCTGAAACCAAAGATGCTGATGGAACTGTGGAGCAAAAAGAGCCCTCCTCAGGGTGGGCAGGAAGACAAAATGATAGCACCACTTTGGAAGACAGTTTGGCAGTTTGTTATAAAACTAAATATATTTTTACCATGTGGGCCAGCAGTCATGCCCCTCAGTATCTACCCAAAGGAGCTAAAAACATGTTACCACAAAAACCTGCACATGAATATTCACAGCAGTTTTATTCATAATTGCCAAAACTCGAAACCAACCAAGATGTCCTTTCAATAGATGAGCAAACTGTGACATTTCCATACAATGAAATATTATTCAGCGATAAAAAGAAATGAGCTATCAAGGCACAAAAAGATAGGGAGGAAGCTTGAAAACATGCTGCTAAATGAAAGTCGTCGATCTGAGGAGGCTACAGGCTGTATGATTCCAACCATATGCTGTTCTAGGAAAGGAAAAACGGTAAAAAGGCCAGTGGTTGCCAGGAGTTCAGCGGGAGGGAGGCAGGGAGGATGACTAGGTAGAACAGAGCAGCGACATATTCTGCAGGACACTGTAATGATGGAGACGTGTCATCGGACATTTTTGCCAAAACCCAGAGGATACACAACACAAAAAGTGGACACAAAAAGTGAACCCTAATGTGAACTGCGGACTTAGTTAACAATGTATCAACGTCGATTCATCAAATTTAACAGACGGACTACCCTAACACAAGATGTTAGTAACCGGGGAAACTGCCAGGGCTTGAGGGGAATACAGGAACTCTGCAGTTCTCACTCCATTTTTACAGTAAAAATTAAAGGTGATAGCAGTCCACAAAAAAAAAAAAAGAATAAAGATACAGAGTTCAAAGGAGTTAACATACCATCCAATGCACTGCAACTTAATTTGTTGAGGATAAAAATACACTAGCGTTTTTTCTTTTTATCCTCAAAGAACTACAGGCTCCTTTAATAGTAACAGTTAAGGCCGTGACGCAGCCTCTCTACCCGTTCTACATGCAGCAGCCTTCACCGTCAGAGAAAGCTGAGCGGATTTTATAGAATGTGCTGCAGAAGACCTTTCCGGTCTTCAAATGGCGTACTCAGACCACCTCAACTTCACTTTCTTGTTCTCGCGAACTTTAACGCTGGGTTATGCCTTTCTACTGAGTTGCTATTTTATGGACTAGAAATGCAGGTGTTTCTTACACTCATCACTTTCCATGAAACCAGTGTCCTAGTCAGGCACATGGGTGGAAAAACGGGATTAAAAGGCAGCTGAGGACTCTCCTCTGACAGGAATATACATAATTGTATAGTCATGATTTGCTGGGAGGGTAAATATTTAAATTTTCCTAAGTGTCCATGTAAACCGTGATTAGACCAATAGGATGAATCACTCCTCCTGTCTCAGAGAGGGTTTTCCTAACCACCTCAGCTGAGATGAACTCTCTCAATCCCCACCTCATCACAGTTATTGCTTTCAAGTTCAAGACGCTATTAACCCCTCTGGGCCTCCTCTCCCTGGAGTATAAGTTCTATGAGAGCTGGGATCCCATCTCTATGCTCTTTGCTAGGCTCAGAGTGAACCTGAACTTTATTCAATGCCTCAAACTGGAATTCCCCAAGGAAAGCACACAAGTGGACACTCCCCATGCTCCAACAGGGTGACAAGGACAGCACACAGGTGGGCACTCCCCGTGTTCCGAGAGGGTGACAAGGACAGCACACAGGTGGGCACTCCCCGTGCTCCGACAGGGTGACATGGACTCTCCATCTTATTACTGAATATTTTATTTCCATTATTTTTATTGCATCACTCATTTCAACCCAGGCTTTGGAAATTCTTGCAGAGTGTTTGGGATGTAAGGCCTAGTACTATCTAGGGCAGGCGTCCTCAAACTACAGTCTGCAGGCCACATCTGGCCTGCTGAGGACATTTATCTGGCACATTGGGTGTTTTTGCCACCACTGCCTGTCCTGCTTAGCAGCTGACTTGTCCCGGGGCCCACAGTCTAGCCCTCCAACGGTCTGAGGGACAGTGAACTGGCCCCCTGTTTAAAAAGTCTGAGGACCCCTGATCTAGGGCTTACTGAATGATTTTGATGAAAAACATAATGAGAAGTATATGTTCCAGAAAACAATCAATTTTATTCTTAATGTATATATTCATTAAAACACTCCTACCAGCTTTCCTCATACACTAATGACCTCTTTCTGTGTCCTACTTTGCTTTCTTTTGACATTTGTTAGACCTTCACAATAACCTTCCAAGGTAATTAATCATCTTCATTTGACTGATAAAGAAAACTGAGGGTCAGAGAGATTAAGTGACTTGTCCAAGGTCCATACCTATAAAAGAAAGATTTGAACTCAGGTCTGTCTGACCCTGAAATCCAGTTTTCCACTCAAGGCAAAGTAGCCTCACTTTGTTCTATGACAGACTTAATTTCACAAAACTCCTGCTTCTCCTCAGGTCGTAAAGTTTATGACAATCTAGTACACAGGTCAATATTCCAAAACATATGCAGTGGTGTGTGCAGCCAAGGCATTTAGTCTCCTGGTTCACAGAACCTCATGTAATTCATATCTTGCACCTGCTGGAGCAGCTATTTTTGTCATACAGATGCTTCTGAGAACATTCTGCCAAGATCAGATATAGTTTAAATTCCTATGTATTGATAGAGAAAGGAAAAAGGAGAGAGACTGACTCACTGATACATTTTCCTATGCAGAGGGAACGTCTAGGTCTTAGTCCACTTCATTTTTAATTCCTCTCTAGCTCTTAGGAAGCTTTAGCCAACAGACACACAGTGTGGGAAAGGGTTGGACAAACGACATATTACAACAAGCAGAGGAAAGTAATCACTGGTGCCTGCCATGAACAGGAAGGGCATTCACTGGTAAACAGCACACTTTAAATAAACGATGTGTGAATTAAATCCAACATTAACAGATCAGAATGTCCTCTATAACCCAGGAACCACATCCCCTGAGTTGCAAAAGCACTGTGATGAGAACCACTACACCAAGCATCAAGTATGTTCCACGTGTTGTCTGATTGGACTGCGGTCAAGGCATCAGAAAAGAGGAAGATCTTCTGGAAAAACCCGTCACTTCTCTCTTGCGGGGTGCAGGGCCTTGCAGAAACACAGTGGAGTGGAGGGAGCACTAAGCTTCAAGGATAGGCAGGCAGTTCTGATAGGTCATAAAATGGTAAGTGGGCTCATGGGGGAATCTCTAAGTCTGGCTCTGGAAAAGGCTCTGCTCATGGCAGGGCTCCTAACTTCCGCAGTGGCTGCATTCATTAGTGTACAATTTGGGGTGTGTGCTAATAAATATAAAACAGGGGGTCGACATCACTGCACGTATAAGCCTGTTCAGAAATCAAACAGAAGCCAGGACAACGGGGCTGCCTGAAGACGACGTGCCCCTTCCCCACCCTGTCTGTGCAGCGTCTGACCTCTTGCCTTTTCTTCACTCTCTTTATTTGAACCCAGAAGAAAAAAATCAGGTGAAACTACAGACTATTCTAGCTGCCAGGAAGCTGAGCACAGGTATCCAGAGGAGGAGAACAATAAATACCCTCTTCTGACGAACTCCTGGGCGTCCTCTCCCCCAGACTGCTAGCCTGGCCATGGAAACTATTGTGAGAGCAGAGAGCTCAGCCCCTGCTGAGGGCCAGGCCGGGCCCCAATTTGTACAAAACTCTCCTTTGGGCATTCAGGCATTCGTATCAATACATGTCCCTTGGATGTTGTCATAAATAATGTAAAGCCAATAAATGAGCTTGTACCCCTCTAAAAACTTCTCAGAAATCTTTACACCATCCTTAAGTACTGGCACTTTAGTATTCAAATATGTTGTGCCAGAGACTTTTCCCCCTTATCATAAATTTTAATTTATAAGGCCATGGCAACAGAGCTAATGAAGATTAATTACTGCAGCACATTCTATAAAATCTGCTCAGCTTTCTCTGACAGTGAAGGCTGCCGCATATAGAACGGGTAGAGAGGCTGCGTCACGGCCTTAATGTCTCTCTCTAGCTGCTCAGTGCTAAAAACAGATTTATAAAAACAATTTCATCTCAGAAAAGACTGATAGGCTCAGAGTTCATTACAAACATAACTGCAAGAGGAGAGGGAAAAAATGTCCTCTTAGATGAGAATTCTAATAATCAGAAAGGCTGGGTGGTGAGAAGGGGGAGACAGCGGGAGACTGTGCGACACTGCTCCACGCACTGGACTCCGTCGGTGACGCACGCACTGCGTTATTCAGAATTGGCATAAAGTTTTGCCCCAAGTCCCAGCTCTGCATTTTTTTTGTTTGTTTTGGGGGGGTGTCCATAAACCCACTTAAGGATTACGTGAAAATCCTGACCCCTTCTTTCCCCAGGGGAACACAGGAGGCATTTAAAGCTGCATGAACAACCCACTATGCACGGACAAATCCACCATGAACACCCTACTATACACGGACATATCCGCCATGAACACCCCACTATGCATGGACATATCCGCCATGAACACCCCACTATGCATGGACAAATCCACCATGAACACCCCACTATGCACGGACATATCCACTGTGAACACCCCACTATGCATGGACAAATCTGCCACGAACACCCCACTATGCACGGACAGATTCATCATGAACACCTCACTATGCACGGACAAATCCACCGTGAACACCCCACTATGCACGGACAAATCCACCGTGAACACCCCACTATGCACGGACAAATCCACCATGAACACCCCACTATGCACGGACAAATCCACCATGAACACCCCACTATGCATGGACAAATCTGCCACGAACACCCCACTATGCATGGACAAATCAACCATGAACACCCCACTATGCACGGACAAATCCGCTGTGAATACCCCACTATGCATGGACAAATCCGCCACGAACACCCCACTATGCGTGGACAAATCCGCCGTGAACACCCCACTATGCATGGACAAATCTGCCACGAACACCCCACTATGCATGGACAAATCTGCCACGAACACCCCACTATGCATGGACAGATTCATCATGAACACCCCACTATGCACGGACAAATCCGCCGTGAACACCCCACTATGCACGGACAGATTCATCATGAACACCCCACTATGCATGGACAAATCCGCTGTGAACACCCCGCTATGCATAGACAAATCTGCCACGAACACCCCACTATGCACAGACAAATCTGCCATGAACACCCCACTATGCACGGAAAAATCCGCTGTGAACACCCCGCTATGCATGGACAAATCCACCATGAACACCCCACTATGCATGGACAAATCTGCCATGAACACCCTACTATGCATGGACAAATCCGCCGTGAACACCCCACTATGCACGGACAGATTCATCACGAACACCCCACTGTGCACGGACAAATCCGCTGTGAACACCCCACTATGCACAGACAAATCCGCCATGAACACCCCACTATGCATGGACAAATCTGCTGTGAACACCCCACTATGCATGGACAAATCCGCCGTGAACACTCCACTATGCATGGACAGATTCACCATGTTCAAGATTCCCCTGAGGTTCATCCACTGAGTTCAGCTTAAGAATCCTTGCTCTGTAGCAATTTAGAAGTTATAATTATTTCTCTTCTCTAAGATTTAAAAAAAAAAATTTAAACTCCATACAAGTTGGGTTTATGCTACACATTTTTCTCTCCACTAATCTGCATGCAGAACACTCTGTGCTCCCCAGAAACACATTGGCTTCTCTCTCAAACTGCTTTCCCTGATTAGCTTTCAATACTCAAGATCATCACCTACCCAGGCATGTCCCCAGTGCTCCAGCTATCTGGCAAAATGAAGTTCTGTGGTTCAGTCTCAGTCTTCATTAGTTCTTTAAATGACTTTAACAGAAAATCTAGTCTTTAACAAAGCTGTCCATTAAAGAAATAAATGGGCAAAAAATAAAATAAAATAAAATGAAATCAAACAACTACCACCAAAACCCTAGCATGAATTCTAAGAGGAGGTGGATAAGGAAATTATGGCATAGCTAAGTGATATGCAGCCGCTAGGCATGAAGGCATTCCACACGAAGCAATGTGAAATGAAAAACAGGACAATCCTGAGAAAAAGTCATTCTCAATGGTCTTTTTAGAGAAAACAAAGGCGTCTTGCACAAGGAGTCAAGACCGCCACCGAGAGAACCCTACCAAAAAGGATGAGTGCACCTTTGCCTCAGACATCCCGAGCCGTTCACTTATCATAATCTCAGTGGTTTGCCACTTCTGAAAAGTTGACAAATTCTCAAGTGTCCTCCAGCAGCAGTTACACCATGACTAAGTAACAGAGGAGAAAGCAGAGGACAAAAACCGGGGCTGTAGGGAAGGTTAAGGGGTGCCTTCTTAAACCCCAATTTCTCAGACCAGGGTTTCCCTATCTCAATCCAAAATAACACCCTGCTCCTTCAATACACATAACCTTTCCCTAAAAGTCCTAAGACAAGCTATATTGCCTTTCCCCACGTGTACCCCAACAATCTGCCTTGAAATTTTCTCCAAATATTCTTATTTTCAAATGTTTTACAAAGAAGAGATGATTCAGATTTTCCCTTGAAAGCTGACAGGCATACTGGGACAGTCAATAAATCTCCTGAAGTTAAAAGAGTAAACACGAAAAGTGGCAGGCACACACAATAAAGTCATTATACAAGTCTGACAATCAAGTTCATGAACTCATCCTAGAAAAACTGCTGCATGCCTCATTGCTGAACATCACTATGGTCACCCCTGAAGTACTCCCCTTAGGAAGCTATGCACTGATACCGATGCCTAGTTCAAAGCAATTCTGGAATTCTTTTTTCTGGAATGACCATCAGAAATGATGTTTTACAAGGTCTGACAAGATCACAAACTTTCCACTGTGCCCTTACGTTGGCAGCACTGTACAAACAACTCAGTAAGGTTTTATAACCTTGGTATATCAGTGTCTCAGCTGTGCTCGTGTTGACATGTGGTGGTATCTTGCTGAGCAGCATTCATTATTGTTGTTGTGTATTTTTGTGTGCCATATGACAACAGTTCTGATGGGTATTCCAGAAAAAAGAAAAGTTCCAAAATTGCTTTGAAGGGTGGATTAGGTGCTAGTGTCCAGGCATAGCTTCCCAAGGAGAGTACATCAAACATAACCACAGTGATATTCAGCAATGAAGAATATAGCACTTTTTCTAGAATGAGTTCACCAACTTAATTATCAGACCTCATATCACTAAACTGAGCTTTCTACAACTTCCACCTACAACTCAATTCACCAAGTAGAGGTTTAGCTAAGTGGAGACTATAGTCAATAGTATTTTAAACAATTACCTAGACTGAGAAAGAAAAAGTTTAAAAAACAATGATCCTCTGGCTCAGTGCCTGTAGCACAGTGGTTATGATGTCAGCCACATGCACCAAGGCTAGTGGGTTCAAGCCCGTCCTGGGCCAGCTAAACAACAACAAAAAATAGCCAGGCACTGGTGGCAGGCATCTGTAGTTCTAGCTACTTGGGAGGCTGAGGCAAGAGAATTGCTTAAGCCCAAGAGTTTGAGGTTGCTGTGAGCTGTTATGCCACAGCACTCTACCAAGGGTGACAAAGTGAGATTCCATCTCAAAAAAAAAAAAAAAATCCCCTATATGTAACACCATTAAAGTTTCATTAAGATTTACATAAAATACGTAATAGTCAGACACTCCGCAACCAAAACCAAGAAAGAAAGAAATATGGTTTCTTGGAATTTTATTTTCCAAGTGAAAAGCTTCCCACAAATTATAAAGCCAACTGTAAGGTCTTGGAAGAATAGTTGCTGAGCAAAACTTAGTGAAGAGATATCCCCAAACTCTATACGAGAAGAAACACAGAGGTTAAAGCAGTTCATCTACCTCATATAAGACATCTTTTTTAAAGACAGGCAAGTTAACTCAAAAGCCAGAAAATGAACATAGAACTGACTTTTAAAAAACAGAACAAAAGGCTTGGCGTCTGTGGCTCAAGCAGCTAAGGTGCCAGCCACATACACCTGAGCTGGTGGGTTCAAATCCAGCCTGGCCCTGCCAAACAACAATGACAGCTGCAACCAAAAAATAGTCGGGCGTTGTGGCGAGCACCTATAGTCTCAGCTACTTAGGACACAGAGGCAGGAGACTTGCTTGAGCCCAGGAGTTGGAGGTTGCTGTGAGATGCCACAGCACTCTACCCAGGGCAACAGCTTGAGGCTGTCTCAAAAAAAAAACCAAAAAAACAAAAAACAATGAGAACAAAAAAAAAACCCAAACAGACTAAAAACCTTGTTTAACCCTTTTCTGATTCACAGCTATGTAAGAATATGTAGAAAGAACAACTAATTAGATGTACATCAGTTTACTCTGTATAAAAAAAGGAATCAATCCAAACAGAAGTTATGATGTCTAAATTATGACAACAGCAAAAATAAACAGATTATGACAATAGCCTCAGTACAAATTATGGATGTAATTGGTCTTATGCCACCTACAATAATCTACCAAGTACCCTACTATGGGACAATTCTTTATAAAGCAACCTCCCTTTGTTAGAAACTGTATTCTGCAAAGCAAAGATTCGTATAAGATAGCAAGAATCTAACCACCACCATTTTCCTCCTTCCATTTTTATTTTTTGAAAAAGGTTAAGATTATAAATATTAAAAACTTAGTCTGACTGGATAATGAATATCTGGAACATTCAGCTGTTTCTTTTTCATCATATTCAATACTTTGCAAATTTTTGCATCATTAACAATTCACATGAAGTTGGCCATAAACCAAACATGATAAATGCTACAAGACATTCGAAAATTAATCTTATATTCCATGCTCAGAGCCAAATCCCTAGGCTTGTAAAGCATAGCTAAAAGGAACAATTTTATTGAAGAGTTTAATTGGAATACAGTTAAAGACTACACTCTTTAAGAGGGCAATTTACACACACCCTCACCCCCCAGTTAAGAGGAACTTAATTCAGGTTCAGCTCAGATCTCACTCCCTCCAGGAAGCTCCTCTGGGAGGCCCAGATCAGGTAGATCATCTACGTGCTCTCCGTGTTCAGCCTTCATCTACTCAACTCCCCATTGCCCAAGCCACACACTAATCTATCACACTGTTTCATATGCAACTACTTTCTTAGCCATCTGCAACCTCCACTGAACTAAAAGGTCTATGAAAGCAGAAAAGGTATTTTCTTAACGTTCTATCCTCTGTGCCTGCACTCACTATGCCTGGCACATGATGGGTATCTGAAACGTTCTTATGGTGGTACTTTACCTGCTCCATTGTTCCACACCCCTGCTGCTGAGGGAAATTTGAGATATTCATGGTATTATTCTTAAAGCTTCTTAAAAGGAACTCAAAGTCACATAATTTTCATTGTCCCTGGGACCACATTATAAGCAGGAGATCTAACTAAAAAGAGTTGGTCGGGCTGGCATCTCAGTGCTGGAAACATCTCTGTGGAGGGCTGGAGGGGATTTTAAATTCCACTGCAGCTGGGCACTGAGCCAGGAGACAGAAGCACAACACTTTCAACCCCCGTCAGACCTCCCAGAGGAGGACTCCAGACCCCAGAGTCAGGCCTTCTCCACTCGGTCTCTGGCTCTCCCTTGCTTATTTCCTACTGACAATGTCTTTCCACTGGAGAAACCAAAGGTTACCCATGCTGAATATTTACTGGTGTCAACAAAGTGAAGGAAAAAGAAATACCCAGAGGAAACTTTCAAAGAAACTTGCTTTAGCTCCTGCTAGTTGGTTTGGGGCCAACAGTTTTTTTTGTTTTTTAATTGGTATATCGAGTCCCACAAGAGTGAACACGTCTCTGAAAATGCTGACTTTAAACCTCGAGAGTAACCCACTTTGAGAGTGAGGATGACCCAGAGGCTGGAATATCAGCTATTACTGCAATGACCGAGCAGAAGCTGGAAATAACGCAGTCAGGAAAACCTGAGAATGTGCCAGGAGGACCCTCCAAAGCCTCATCACCAACTGCTGGCACTCAGTCGTACAGCTCACGAGGGGCAAAGAACAAAGGCGATGGAGACAAACTAGCAGGACCCAGAGGAGAGTCACTGTGCTGCACTGTCAACAGGAGTAGCAACTGCTACTGCCAAAATTCTAATGTGACAGACCCTAATTACAGTCTTCTGAACACTTCTTTATCTAAAACAACTTTGGTTTCAGCATGCATACATCTTGATTCATTACCACCGAGGTAACTGTAAACAAGGGAAGAGGCAGAAAAATTGAAATTAAAGTATAAATAGAAATTAAATCTCCTTCATCAATCAATTAATCAATTCAAATATTTCAGAGCCTTCTCTGTGCCCATGTCACTAATACTGGGAGTAGAATACAGCCTGGAGATGTACTGGTACAAAATTGAATAAAAAGAACACACAACAAAAAATGTAAAGACAATTTCTAGCTATAAAAAATATACAGGGTAGGCTCGGAGCCTGTACAGCAGCAGCAAGGGCGCCAGCCACATACACTAGAGCTGGCGGGTTCGAATCCAGCCCAGGTCTGCCAAACAACAAAGACAACTACAACCAAAACATAGCTAGGCACTGTGGCAGGTACCTGTAGTCCCAGCTACTTGGGAGGCTGAGGCAAGAGAATCACTTGAGCCCAAGAGTCGGAGGTTGCTGTGAGCTGTGACACCCTAGCACTCTACCAGGGTGAGAGCTTAAGGCTCTGTCTCAAAAAAAAAAAAAAAAAAAAAAAGTGGGCATTTCTGCATTAATGAGGAATTCTGCTTACTTTACAAGGATGTTTTAAAAAAAAATCTATTTCTTTTTTACTATTTTAAAAACCTTTGTCATGCTATGAAGGTCCAGCATGATGCTTTCTTATCGATAAACAAAAGCAAACAAACCACATTAATTATTTAATGTAACCTAAAATAGATACTAAAGTCATCAGGTAAGTTTTCTTTTAAAGCTGTAGGATAGGCTCCAGGCCCGTAGCCCACTGGTTAAGGCGCTAGCCACATACACCAAGGCTGGTGGGATCGAAACCAGCCCAGGCAGCTAACACAACAACGACAACTGCAACCAAAAAAAAAAACTGCAGGGTGTTGTGGCAGGTGCCTGTAGTCCCAGCTACTTGGGAGGCTGAGGCAAGAGAATTGCTTGAGCCCAAGAGTTTCAGGTTGCTGTGAGCTGTGACACCATGGCACTCTACCTACCCAGGGTGACGGCCTGAGACTTAGTCCCAAAAAATAAATAAATAAATAAATAAATAATTAAATAAATAAATAAGCTATAGGATAATTACAAGTAATCTACCAACTTACTTCCCACCCAAAATAAATAAGACCTGGAAAAGTATGCAAGTGGCAGAAAAACTGCATTGCAACACCTGTCTTAAAGCACAGAATCAGGTGGAGCCTGTGGCTCAGTGGGTAGGTTGCCAGCCCCAAAATACCAAGGATAGCGGGTTCGAACCTGGTCCCAGCCAAACTGCAACAAAAACAGCCAGGCGTTGTGGCAAGCACCTATAGTCCCAGTTGCTTGGGAGGCTGAAGCAAGAGAATCACCTAAGTCCAGGAGTTGGAGGTTGTTGTGAGCTGTGACGCCATGACATGACACTCTACCAAGGGTGACAAACTGAGACTCTGTCTCTAATTAAAAAAAAAAAAAAGCACAGAATCTTTTAGACTATGGCTGTTGGTGGCACCTGTAGCTCAAGCAACTAAGGCGCCAGCCACATACATGAAATCTGGTGGGTTCAAATCTGGCTCCAACCTGCCAAACAATGACAACTACAACCAAAAAATAGCCGGGCATTGTGGCTGGTACCTGTAGTCCCAGCTACTTAGGAGGCTGAGGCAAAAGAACTGCTTAGGCTCGGCGCCTGTGGCTCAAGCGGCTAGGGCGTCAGCCACATACACCTAAGGTGGCAGGTTCAAATCCCCAGCCCGGGCCCGCCAAACAATGATGGCTGCAACCAAAAAATGGCCGGGCGTTGTGGTGGGTGCCTGTGGTCCCAGCTACTTGGGAGGCTGAGGCTGGAGACTCGCTTGAGCCCAGGAGTTGGAGGTTGCTGTGAGCATGATGCCATGGCACTCTACCCAGGGGGATAGCTTGAGGCTCCGTCTCAAAAAAAAAACAAAAGAACTGCTTAAGCCCAGGTGTTAGAGGTTGCTGTGAGCTGTGATGCCATGGCACTGTACCCAGGGCGATAGCTTGAGGCTCTGTCTCAAAAAAAAAAAAAAACTATGGTTGTTTTTCTTCATTTTTATGGAACCAAGGTTTCTCATAGCTAAATCACTTGGAACTACACCTGATAAACCTTGACAACTAAAACTTTTGCAAGGACTCACATCTATTAATCCCAGCACTCTGGGAGGCCAAGGCTGGTAAATCAACTGAGCTAAGTAAGGAGTTCAAGACCAGCCCAAGCAAGAGCAAGAACCTATCTTTAGAAATAGTTGGAAGCCGGGCATGGTTGCTCATGCCTGTAATCCTAGCACTCTAGAAGGCCAAGGCAGGTGGATTGCTTGAGCTTAGGAGTTCCACACCAGCCTAGCAAGAGTGAGAACTCGTCTCTAAAAATAGCCAGGCGATGTGGCAGGTGCATGTAGTCCCAGCTACTCAGGAGGCTGAGGTAAGAGAATGGCTTAAGCCCAAGAGTTTGAGGTTGCTGTAAGCTGTCACACCACAGCACTCTACCCAGGGTGATAGCTTGAGACTCTGTCTCAAAAGATAAATAAATAAATAAATACAAACATAAGCAGGCATTGTGGCGGGTGCCTGTTGGGAGGCTGAGGCAAGAGAATTGCTTAAAACCAAAGAGACCAAAGTTGCTGTGAGCTGTGATGCCACCGCACTCTACTGAAAGGGACCAAAGTGAAACTCTTCTCAAAAAAAAAAAAAAAAATCTCTATAGTGATTTTACATGCCCTCTCAAGTTATATTTATTTTGGTTTCATTTGCCTAAATAAAATCAAAGTAAATATATCAACTCTACTCAAAGCTCCATCACTATTCATCCTAACTCTCACATATTTTTCTCTAACCAGCCATCCCCTATAATTCACAGAAAGACAAATTATCACATGTACTCATTAATACGTAGGAGCTTGAAAAGTTGATCTCATGGAAGTAGAAAGTAGAATGATAGTTATCAGAAGCTGGGAAGGTGGTGAGAGGTGGGGGCAAAAGGAAGGGATCGGTAGGGGAGTAGAGAGGTTGGTTAACAGGTACAAATATACAGTTAATCTAAGTTCTAATGTTTGATAGAGTAAAGTGACTATAGTTAAGAACAACTTATTGTACATTTCAAAGTAGCTACAAGATTCTATGTTCTCAAAACAGAAAGATACATGCTTATGGTAAAACATACCCTAAACATCCTGACAGGATCAGTAAATATTATCTGTGTATATAAAAAATAGCACATGTACCCTATATGTACACTTTTGTATAGATAAACAAAAAGACTGTAATAGAAAAATTCATCAATTCCCTTTTCTTCACCTCTAAGAAGTAAAACAAAAGGCAGAAAAATTCACCATCCTCATCATTCAACAGCCATTAAATATCAAAGCAAGATCCTCCACAGCAGCTCGGCGCCTGTGGCTCAAGTGGCTAAGGCGCCAGCCACATACACCTAAGGTGGCGGGTTCGAATCCCCAGCCCAGGCCCACCAAACAACAATGATGGCTGCAACCAAAAAATGGCCAGGCGTTGTGGTGGGTGCCTGTAGTCCCAGCTACTTGGGAGGCTGAGGCAAGAGACTCGCTTGAGCCCAGGAGTTGGAGGTTGCTGTGAGCGTGATACCATGGCACTCTACCTAGGGGGATAGCTTGAGGCTCCATCTCAAAAAAAAAAGATCCTCCACAGCAGCAATAAGATAATCATTTAAGTCTTGGCCAATCATTAGCATTTTTTGAGCAACAAAGTATT
>CAUYTI010088944.1:0-37559 GCA_963575145.1 Galago senegalensis
GGGCGCCTGTGGTCCCAGCTACTTGGGAGGCGGAGGCAGGAGACTCGCTTGAGCCCAGGAGTTGGAGGTTGCTGTGAGCGTGATGCCACGGCACTCTACCCAGGGGGACAGCTTGAGGCTCTGTCTCAAAAAAAAAAAAAATTAAAAAAAACTATTCAGATAAAAAATATATATAGAGAGAGCCAGAGGTCACTCATTTGAGATTGATTTCTAGGTTTCAGTGTGCCAGACACACTATATGCAGATAATTTAATACAAACTTTGAAATACATAACACTATTTAAAGGCAGTACAATGAGGTGTGACCAAATAGACTCTCACACAGTCTATAAACAGAATCGCCCATTTCAACTTTAGCTCGTGCCTTACTAACTGTTAATGAGCTTGGGCAAGTTACTTTATACTTCTTTCTTTATTTCTCTTTCTTCTTCATACAAAATATAGATAATACCAATTTCATAATATTACTGTAAAGATTTAGAATTCAAAGTGCATTAATGTACATAGTTAACATTCAATTAAAAAAATTAAAAAATAAATAAAAAATAAAAACTCACAATCTAAAAAAAAAAAAAAAAAAGATTTAGAATTCAATCCTGTTTGATTCCAGTAGAGACTGGAACACAACACTGCTTATGTTGTTGTTACTTAAAAAGAAACTAAGGCAATTCATGTTCAGAGTTCAGGTGACTTTGCTCAAGGTCACGTTGTAAGTGTGACTCCATTCTCCCTTGTGTGTTGCTACTGGTGAAAGTGCCGTGTCAGTGAAACTGTCCTATGATCAGTTTAAGAGTGGGGGGGAAATGAGGTTCATGATTTCGGTGCTAAGATGCTCAAAGCGTATTTCATCAAGACTTGCTAAATTTGCCACATGGATACAAATAAATCTCATGAGCTTCTGACTCAACTGAGTCCACCTGACTCAGCTGACTGGCTGAGTTTTTCATTGTTGGAGTTTAAAGAAAGATTAAAAATGCAATCATGTCATTTCAATGGTCTTTTGTTACCCTCAAGACAAATGTTGATTATTTAGTACAGCTTTGGGGGCTCTCCATGATCAAGTCTCTCCCTGCCACCCCCTGCCTTGCGTTCTTTGTTCCAGCCCTTTCTCTCTCCATTCTAGAATGTGTTATGTCCTCTTTTGCCTCCAGAAATTGCACATTATTCCATCTGACTGAAATATTTTCACCCTATTCTTTAAAATGATTATTTGTTCCTTTCCTGGACCTCCAGAGCATAGAGGCACGTTCATCAATTCCCTAGTACATCATCATACGTGGTCAATTACCGTCTTGTTTTACTGTTCATTTATTTTTATTTCTTTCTCTATACCCTTAGCTCCAATACCATTTCCTCTCCCCTATGGATGCCCTTTCTCATATATTCAACACGTGTTCATAAATATGGTAGAATATACAGAGTTATTTTGATTGTATTTTTTTAATACAAACATGTATGTTTTTATGTGTATAGATACAAACACATACCTGTTTACATACAATGGATGAGTTTTTCATTTCATTTTATTTTTTCATTATATTTTTATTAAATCATAGCTGTGTACATTAATGCAGTCATGGTGTACAGTGTGCTGGTTTTCTATACAATTTGAAATATTTTCATCAAACTGGTTAACATACTTCATGGCATTTTCTCAGTGTAAGACTTGATTGTATTTTTTAATTAATATAAATAACGTTGTGTAATAAACCTCATTCTGAGGCGTTCTTCATTGAACACTATTTTATGATCTATCCACATCGCTTCCTATATATTTAGCTCGTGCCTCCCTCATGCTGTGTGATTTTCTATAATACGCATCTGTCACGTGTTATTTATCCACTCTGTTAATGCTGGGCAATTGGAGTTGCCTCCACCTTCTTGGAGTTACAAACTAACTTGATGCTCCAAGTTCATCCCTTTATGAATACGTGAGCATTCCCCTCAGATTTATACCCAGGAGCGGGATTATCAGGTAATCAGTCACAGATGGCATTGCCCGTTCTTATTCCCACCAGGAAGGAAGGAGAGTCTCTAGCTTTCATGCTCTCTGGTATTTACCATCTCTCTAATGTCTTGTGATTCTGATGGGTGGAAAATAGTACCTCCTTTTTTTAGTTTGCATTTCCCTGGTTATAAAAGAATTTCATCCATCATAAAGCTCTTTGGGTTTCTTCCTATCTGAATGATCTGTTCTCAGAGTTTGGGGGGTTTTGTTTTGTTTTTGCATCGTTCTCTTGGGGTTACTGTCTTTTCTTCATCCTATTCAGGATTCCTCTGTATGTTCTTGATAGCTATCCCGCGTTGGTTTCAGATGTTGGAAATGTCCCTTAGGGTCCGTCAGGCGGCTGTTGACTTCCCCTTTCTGTGCCTGGCTGATTTCAGCTCATCCTTCAGTGTCAGCCTTGCTATCTCCTCCTCCGTCAGGCATTGTACAAGCTCCATCTTGTGCACATCCCTCCTGCCACCTATACTCCTCCTGTTATCATGCTTATCAATCTATCACAATCACCTGTTTGAGTCCCAGGTTCCCCAAAGTGATTTTGGGCTCCTTGAGGTTGTCAAGCACATCTTGTTCAGCTGCTACTTCAGGGCTTAGAGCAAAGAGCCAGAACACACGTTTATTGAATCAATGAGAAGCAAACTCATTTACTAAATACATTCTGTACATCAAACCCTGATGTATCATCATGATAGGCAATGATCCGTTCAACCATCCCAAGGACCCTACAATGGAGGACTTGCAGCCCCACTTCACAGGTGAGAAAACAGAGGTGAAGTGTGGTATGTACCAAAAGAAGGAAGAGTGGCCACAAACATAAGCTATTTTCTTTACTCATAGTACACATAAACCTGGAGAAACTTCCCTCAGCCCATTCCACTGCCCCATCTATGAACCCACCTAGAAGACAATCAGCTTAGAGGGCTTTGATTTGCCCTTTTAGTCCTATTATCTAATCTCCCTGCTCACTTCTCTCCTCCCAGGCTTCTGGGGAGACAGTACATTAAAATCTGTTGTTGGCACTGCTATTTATTTGGAGCCAGGGACATTTTATTCTTTTCCAGCTTGTACAAACCTGGGCTTGGCTTCCACCCACAGTCAGACCTAGAAATTATAATGCATTACCAGGTGGGTATTCATTTTCTGGTATTATTCTAAAAGATGTCTGGGGCTCAAGAGATTGTGAGCAGTGAATTTAAGGAGGACGCCCTGTAGCTTACAGTAAAAGCCTGTGTGGATAATGTTTAAGGTTTTTTTTTTTTAAGTCTTTAATAGTCTTCCAGAGGTTCAATTATTTACCATTGCTAGCTTCAGGTAGAGAATAATTTAAATATCACTGTCTATGGGGAAAGGGCGACAGAGAAGGCAACAGTTTGCAAATCACACAAGCCAGCCTTGGCTTTGGTGAACGCCACTGAGATGTGAAAATGTAGCCTTGCATTATAGTCTGTGTTATAGTTTATTGATTTTAAAAAATTACATAGGTAATATACTCATGTCATTAGAGGTGATATTCAGAATACACAGTCAGATAGGCAGGGGATCTAAGCCTTGGGCTGGATGTGGGATCTGGAGACCCCTGGGCAAAGTAGGACATTAACTCTTTACAACTAGACCATGGGAAAGCTCAGAGAGAGGAAGTAAAGTTAGGGAAGGGCCCAGGAAGTTCAGGATAGTGGGAGACACTCTTTGCCAGTTGGTAGGAAACGGTTTTGGTATTTTAACAACTGCTATATCCTAAGGAAGGCTAAATGCTGAGTATCAGCTGTATTAGCTGTTCCGTTTCAATAGTACTAGTGTAATGATGACATGAGTCCTCCCCACTCACCCCCCACCTTTGTCTAGCATATCTCCTCCTTCATTTTCTCATTCAAATACTAGAAATGTCTAAATTCATGAGCAGTTTTTTTTCCTCTTTTTTATTGTATCCCCAAAATTGTAATCTGGAATCATATGCTATACATAATAATTAACATTTATTAAGAGCTCGCCAGGTAGAGTTCTAAGAATGTTACATGATTAACTTACCTTACCTCCCCAGTTATTTTCTCAGTTGACAGATGAAGAAACTGAGGCACAGAGAGGTTAATGAGCTTGCAAGCTACTAAGTGCTGAAGGCAAGAATCAAATCCAGGTAGCCTGACCTCAGAACCATTCTTCTCTGTAATAAGAACTAAGCTACACTAAATCTGTTCTCTGTACTCTCCATTACCATGTTGGGTTATGTGTCATATTACGCCGTTCCTTCATGTCAGTACCTGGAGATCCGACTCATTCCTCTAAATGACTACATCATATTACCTTGTGTGGTTTGCCATATTTCATTAATTCTTCTTTGTGATTCAATCTGAGCATTCATTCAATGTGTTTCTAGTTTTCTCTCTCCCTTTCTTTCTGTCATTTCCTTTAACTTCCTCTCTCCTCTCTTTTGCTTTTCCTTTTGTCTGAAAGGAGACACTACAAATAATATGATGATATTCATACATGTCCTTGTACAGATAAGCCTTTGTACAGCCTTTATTTCTGATATATATATTTCAAAAAGGGGAACTGTTAGGCCTAATGGTAAGAATATTTTGAATTTTAATACATCTCTCACGAATTACATTGTGATTTCAACCAGTTGTTCATGCAATTGCTATTTCTTCACATCCTCACCAGTACTGGAAGTTATTAATATTTTTATTTTATTTTATTTTCGAGACAGAGTCTCAAGCTATCACCCTGGGTAGAGTGCTGTGGCATCACAGCTCACAGCAACTCCAAACTCTTGGACTTAAGTGATTCTCTTGCCTCAGCCTCCCTAGACCTGGGACTACAGGCACCCACCACAACACCCAGCTAATTTTTTTTTTTTTTAGAGTTGTCATTGTTGTTTTAGCCGGCCCAGGCCAGGTTTAAACTCACCAGCTGCAGCGTATGTGGCGAGCACCTACCCACTGAGCTACATTCTCTTCCCCACCCACTCCCCAAATATACATAAAACATTAACATTTTAATGGTTTTTTACACTAATTGGAGAAGAATGGAACCACAAAAGTGTCTTAATTTACACGTGCCCAGTGACCACTAAGGTTGGGTAAATGTCTATGTGTTTAATTGCATACTGCTTATGAATTACCTAGTCATGTATTTTATCCAATTTTAAACTGGGTTGTTTATCTTCTTTCTCATTGGTTTATAGGAGACCTTCAGAAATTTCTCTAAAGAAGATAGGTTCATGGCCTATAGATATATGAAAAAACACTCACCATCCTTAATCATCAGAAAAATGCAAATCAAAACTACTTTGAGATATCACCTAACTCCAGTAAGATTAGCCCATATCACAAAATCCCCAAACCAGAGATGCTGGCGTGGATGTGGAGAAAAGGAAACACTTCTACACTGCTGGTGGGAATGCAGACTAATTCATTCCTTTTGGAAAGACGTCTGGAGAACACTTAGTTATTAGGAATATCAACCCTTTGTTTATCATGTGTACTGCAAATGTTCTTTTCGTTTCTATCACTGTTTTTTTTCCTCAAATATTTTTCTATCACTGTTTTTTATTTTTATGTGGTCTTTGGTTGAATAGAACTTAAAATACAATTCTCCTAATCTGCCTGTTAATCATTTGTTTTATGGCTTCTGGATTTTCTGTCTCACTTAAGAAGTTCATCCCCATACCAAGTTTATATGTAGAATCTCTTAATTTTCTTTGCCTTTTTATACATTTATATATTCAGTTTATTCAGAATTGATTTCTATATCTGACTGATGTACAACTCTGTGAGTTCTTCCCACTGGAGAGCCATGTAGACAAGTTCTGTTGATTAAACAAACCACAGACTTCCCTCTGGGTCAGGACATCACCTTCGCCTTTGAGTACAGAATTATGGCCCTGGGTGGACCCTAAGAGAGGCAGAGCCAAGTCAAAGTCCTCCTGTTTCCTAACCCTTCACTGCTTTCCTCAAGCACGCATGTACTGAAACCTGGCCCTGGGCCTCCTTGGAAAAATTCTTTTGACTACCTTCTCCTCTACTTTAAAAGAAGCAGGCAATGCCCAAAGTAAGAACTAAAGGAAAGTAGGCAGATGGAACTAGACAGGAGGATTCTCTTCTCCACACTCCCCACCCCCTGCCAAATACACATGATTGGGTCTAGTTCAAGAAGGCTAGCCCTCAAGCTGGCCTCTGCTAAGGAGAGTGCGGGGAAGCCAAATCAGCATGGATTGTACACTGACCTGGAGGAAGGGAGCCAGCATCCCTGCAGAGCTTGATTTATGCAGTCAGCTCCTGCCTGCTGTTTGAAATACACATTGACAGCTAAAAACTGGTGCACAAATGAGCTGGCAATTTCTTCCTCCTGTACCTGGGAACTTAGAGAAGCAAAAACTTCTGTGACTCACCTCCAGTCAAGTCTCAGCATGCAGATATCTGTATAACAGCTTAGCCAAAGGATAAACATGCTTGGTAGATACCAGCCAAACTGAAGAGCTGGAAAACTAGGATGGCTACTTCTTTTCATCTTTCTTTTTCTTTTTCTCCATTTTCCTTACCTTTTCTCTCTCCTTTCCATCCTTTCTCCCTCCTCTTTCTTCCTTTTTTCCCTATCTCTCCTTATTTTTGAGAAAATGAGATCAGGATATTTCCACAGAAGGCTCCTGTCCAAGACAGAACATCAGCACCCTGCCCTGTGTTTGATCAACACTTGAAGTGGCTGTAAATAATCTTGCTTCTCATTTAAATTTGTATCGATCTCCCAGATGGGAAACAGGCAACCAAAATAAATTATATAAATAGAGTTAATCAGAATGGAGCCAGTGCACAAGAGGAATCTGGTGCTGGCACTGTGGATTTTGCTGATGTGGAAAAGCTGCTAGATGAAATATGTATGCTTTGGAGGAAGGAAAGTAAACAAAAGCCAGTCTCTGAGAAGTCAGAATTACTGAGAAGTGAACCAGGGTCTCCTTGAGCAGAATTGCTCTGTGGCTGGCAAGACCCGGAGGTGGGAACACACGGATCATTAATGACTGCCTCTTTCTTGGAAACAGGCTGCAGAAATCTAATATGGACGAGAAAAAAGTGTGCTTGTATGTAATAAGTATATGGGTTCTTTTTTCAAATCAACCAATTTTAAGCTAAACAATGCATGGCCCTAGAAAAACAAACAGAAGGGAGCCTGGATGATATTAGCCTTTCTGAGTTGTGCTTTGTGGCAGACACCTGTAGCTTTTCTCTAATTTTTCCTGATTTTGACTTACGGAGCCATGTCAAGGGAGGTGGACGTGTGATATATACTTAACCAATCAGCTTTATTCCCCTCCTCACAGGAACTGGTTCAAGGACAGATCACATCTACTCAGCATAAATGTTTCCTTTTTCCAGCATACTTTTTGTTTAAGAGATTTGGTAAGCAATTAGGATACTATATATATCAGCATGGAATTCTGGCTTCTCTTGAAAAATCAGATCACCAGGTAACTCTGGGTTGACTTTCCCATGTGGCAGTGGTTAGTTGAATTTGAACAATGACTGTTCCCTTCAGATGGGCATGAGTTTTCCAGTTTTCCAAACTCCCGGCCCAGACCATATCACTTATCTCATTTCTACACGTTTGAGTTTCTGACCCAGTCTTAGATAGCAGTTATCTAATTTCATTTCACACCAAAGATCACTAACAATGGAGACCTCAGACATCATTTGGCCCAAATTCTCTCTGTATAGATGGAGAAAGTGGTGTTCTGAGAAGGGAAGAAAGTTGCCTGAAGCCACACAGAAAGTTGGTAACACCAATGGGAAAAGAACTCAGGATATTTTTATATTAACTTCTAGGAGTTGATAACACGTCTTTCATTTCCTTCCAGGGAAGGGTTAGTTCCCACAGATGCCTACAAAGGTAATATTCTTTAATGCAATCCATCAAAAAAAGGTAATGCTCTTTAACACAGTCCATTAAAGGGGCTAATGTTGGGAATTTCAGATCTTATAGGTGATGGGTATTTTTAGGCAGCAGGACTAAGTAGTCTTTCTCAAATTGTTTTTCACAGGTGGATGTCAACTCCTCTTAGGACCAGAGTTGAAGGCTGACTATGAAAAAATATCGTTTTCCTGGTCACTAAAAAAAGATATGACAACACCCCCCCCCAGTCTTCCTGAAGTGGATGTAACTTATAAGCTTACAAATGGAAAAAAAAAAAAACTCTATTCATTCATTTGTTTACTTATCCTATATTTACTGAGCAGTCACTGTGTGCCATGTACCTACTAACTTCCAGAGACACAGAGATTGGTCCCCAAAGCTCTCAGTTGAGCTACAAGCTATAATGTTGATGCAAAGGAGAGATGACTTCACCAACAGGAGGTCCTGTCACTCACCCTTCCAAGACAAGGAGGAATCCATCTTGGATAGAAGTCAGGAGTCGACAACTGGAACTTCACTTAGAGCACAGGCCCACTTCGGTTGTCCCCCACATTTTAAAACTTAAATAAAAAGAGTGTACCATATTTAAAAAAAAAGTGCACCATATTCAAAAATTGGAAGAACTCAAACCATGCAGATTCCAGCTTCTCTTGAAAAGTGGTGTATCGACAATACTGAGCCCACGCCCCTTTGTGACAATAGTTACGAAGTTTCTGGGTGGTCACTGCTCCTTTAGAAGAAGCACGCACTTGCCCCTTTGCCCCACTCCCCACCACTCCCCCAGTCACATCATCCATGGCTCCTATCATAAACTGATATCCCTTGCCTGTCCCCTCTAGGAATTGGAATTGATATTCCCTGGTCTAGCATTTCAAAGATCACAAGATGAGCACAGGAAGGAGGTAGAGGGAAGAGTGTGGGCAGAGGCACAGCAGGGGGAACCATGGAATATATTCAGAGACCTGAACGTAGTGTCATGTGACAGGCAGATAATTACAAAGTGGAACTGAGGGTGGGCAGGCATGAAGCTGGAGAAGCAGACAGGGGCCCAAAGCAGGGGGAGGGATCCAGTGCCATGCAAAGGACTTTGAATCCTGCAGGCAACAGGAAGTCTTTGGAATCTTGGCAGGGTGGTGCTGTTACGATACTTGTGTTTTTAGAAGACCACTGTGCCCCCAAGGAGACAGCAAAATTGGCACAGGTGGCGAAAGAGGCTGGACTACCCCATGAGCACCTGTTATACAGGGCCTAGACAGAGATGAGGGATCCAGTAGCCTTTAATTTCTTCCCAGGATGGGCACTTGGCACATGTTTGTTAATGATTTAAGGAGGATGAGTGATAAAGTCTCAAGGGTCCTGTACTCCATTTTATCCACCAAGAGTCTCCCTGATGGCCCTGCAGGCTTCCTGTGGCCAGACTTACGTGCTTGGACACAGAGAAGGCAAGACTGAGTACTTTCTTGTCTGTGAAATGCTTTTTGGCAAAGTGCACAGGAATTTAGACTTTCTCAGTAGTAATTACATTATAATGCCCTAGGTGCCCCCAGGGTGTACTCAGAGAATTAATGAGGCTACCAGTCTCATTTACTTCTTGGGGTCCAGGGTCTCCTTCCTTAAATGAACACTCCTAGTGCACGAATGAGGCCCCGGAGGACCAGAAGAGAGATTGCTCCTCTCAAAGGTGAGCCAGAGGTGAATCTCCATCCCTGGAGGATGTCTCCAGCCCATTGATTGGGAAATACTGCGATGACCCAGGCAGAAGGCACTCCAAATGCAAAGGACATTTATTCCAAGCAAACGAGGGAACCCAGCAATTATTTCCACTCAAAAGTTGGTAATGAATCGGCATGTTATTTATTCATTCATTAAATGTAGGCAAATGAGCAACCAAAGAGGAAGCCGTCTGGCCATACTTCTAATGAATCTGCCCCATTTTGGAGTGAAATGCCGTCTGTGCAGATGAAATGCTGAACTCGGGAAACATATTACCCACTCAGGAAGCCATCCTTCCAGCCTTCATTAAGGAAAATCAACAACTCAGGCTTGCAGTGGATGATGATGGAAATCAGACTGAATGCAGACTTGCTGGCTGGGCTGGGCTGGGCTCACAGAAGCCCAGGAACCTCCAGGGTACATCTTTAAGACTGTGTCTTTGGTATCTAGGATGTCCGTAATATCACCAGTGGCCAAGATATTTCAGGAAATTGATGTAGCTGTAGGTCATAACATTCTTTTTGATGAAACACCGGTCATTCATTCGTTCAATCATTCATTTGTCCGTGTGCTCATTCATTCATCTACTCAGTAAACACTGAGTGCCTACTGTGTGCCAGGTACTGGACCACGGGGGTAAAATGCTTAGCAAAAGTAATCATTATTTCAGTTCTGTTACTCTTCAATTATAGTAGAGAAGATGATTTTTAAGTATACAATCACAGATATAAACACACATATATAAGTATAAATCATGATAAAACCTCAGAAAAAAATATTAGGGGCGATGCAGTCATGTAATAGGAGCTCTGAACTAGCTTTGGAGGAACAAAGTAGAAATCCCTGGGGCACTGACTCCTGGGTTATAATCCTAAGGAAGATGGCAGTAGCTGGATGATGATGCCAAGGAGGAGAGAGAAGAGATAGAACATTCCAGATGGGAAAATCAGCAGGTGCCAATATCCAGAAACGGGAGAAAGCTCTGCAGGGAAATAAAGTGACCTCTGGGTATGTTTTTGCTCCACTTTTCTATACCAAGTAATGGGTTTTCTTCAGATGATCGAATTTAGAAACCCCAAGGACTGGAAACTGTTATAATAACATAAGATTTGCTTTGAGTGTGTTGGTTTTGGTGCTAAGTAGACTGGTGAAAATCTTAACCTTGCCCTATTAACCTCTTAAAAGGACTGAGCATTGCTAGCTGGAGTCTTTTGATGCTGTAGGGACATAACCCCTGTATCTATTGTTATTTCAGCACCTTGTGCCAGGAAGACTGCCTCCCCTCTGACTGAGCTCGGCATCCTAGAGGCCCTTCAGTTCTCAGGGAAGAGTTCCCATGCCCTCTGCTCCACGAGTATGGCAACAGCTAGAGCATAGACTCTGGAGACAGAACCTGGCCCTGCTGCTCATAAGGTGTGTGACCTTGGGTGAGTCACTTAGCCTCAGTTTCCTTATCTAAAAATTAGGTATCATGACAATACCTACTTCGAGGGGAGGGTTATGGTAAGGAGCATCTGTAATATATGGAAGGCATTTGGAACATGGTAGGAGTAGCATATAGGCTTACTATTACTATTGCTTAGAAAACACTTCTCATTTCCATTTCAGGCCAAGGGGCAAGAAAGAAAGTAATGGAATCAAAGTGGGTTACAGTGGGTAAGTGTGTGTATGTATAGGATCAAAGTGGGTAAGAGAGTGTGTGTGTGCCATGATAGCCACAACAGAGGGATAGACATCTGTGAGATAGAAGTGTAAAAGATGTGCAACTTGAGTCACTGCCCGTGGCCATGTCTAATGCAGAGACTAGTGCTGAACTGCAAAGTAGCATGGCTGGGGCCCAGAAGACTTAGAGTATCATAGTAGGATTCTGCTGGTGCCATCTGGGCAACAGCTGGAAACTGTGTCTTGAATAAGAATGTGTGTTCCTAAAAGATGGTACTATAGTCCCAAACTTTCCTTTCCTTTGTCAGCCCCATAATCTTTTCAGGCTTTGCTAACCAGGATGTGCTGAGCTCTGCATTGAGTATAGACTTCCCACCTCCCCGTTTATACTCAAGCTGTTCTTTCTGCTCTGCGAGCCCCCTTTCTCCTGCTCCCTCTCTCATCCACAGCTATCAGTCATCTTCTAAGACTTGGCAAAGTATCTCCTGGACTAAGTTTTTCATTCCTATCCTCATAATGTCAGAAACTTTCTTCTTTATTCCTGACTGAAATAATACATAACTGTCCTGCTACCTGTAAAGCTTTATTGTCTTGTTAAATGTATAAGTCTGTCTCCCTAAATCAGCTTTCAGAAAACCCACTAAGGCAGTCCCTGTGTGCAGTACCTTGGGTACCCAGCAACTAGCATGATGCTTGGTATGCATTGAGTAGTTAATAAATGTTTATTGAACTAATGGAAAAGCAAAAAAAAAAAAAAGAGAGAAAAATGTGACAATCTGTCTTGCCATCCCTTGAGTATGAAAGACAAAAAATTAAACCACCACAAGTAATTGTTTGGAAATGAATACATTTTCTCCTTTTAAAAGTTTGTTTGTGGAATGCTACTCAGGAATAAAATGGAACAGATTATTGATACTTGCAACAACCTGGATTGATGCCAGAAGAATTATACTGAATGGGAAAAAAGCCAGTCTCTGAAGGTTGTATACTATTTGATTCCATTTATGGAGCAGTCTTGAAATGGCAAGATTACATATAATAGGAAAGAGTTTAGCAGATACCAAGACTTAGAGTTTAGGGCAGAGGTAACAATGGGTATAAAAGGTAGCAGAAAAGAACCTTGCAATAACACCGTTCTCGTTCTCTACGGTGGCTGTGGTAATTAATGAGACTACATGTGGTAACGTTTCATAAAACTAGACAACACAGTATCAGTAAGTGCATTTAAAACTGATGAGATTTGACTAAGGTGTTGCTGAGGGGAATCTCTCTGTATTCTGTATTCTTTCTTACAACTGCATGTGAATGTACAATTATCTCACAATAAAAGAAATAACGCACACAATGAGATCCCACTACACACCAGAATGGCTAAAATTAAAAAGACCAACAACATCAAGTGTTGACAAGGAAAAGGAGCAAGTAGAATGCTTGTACTGCATAATTGGGAGTGTGCCTCAGTACAAACACTTGGGAAACACGTTTGGCAGCTTCTACCAGGACTGACAATGTGCATGTTTTATGATCCACTGGTTCTATGACCAAAGATAAAACCCAAAGGAAAAACATACACATGATCACCAAGAGACATACAGTAGATTTTCTATAGCAGTATAATTCATGATATCCAAATTTAACACTGCCAAGTGCCCATCAGTGGTAGAATGGATAAGTCAGTTGTGGTATATTCCCATTGTCTTTTTTTTTTTTTTTTTTTTTTTGCAGTTTTTGGCTGGGACTGGGTTTGAACCCACCACCTCCAGAATATGGGGCCAGCACGCTACTCCTTTGAGCCACAGGCTCTGCCCTATTCCCATTGTCTTAATCAGTGTATGGTACTATAACAAAATTCTATAGACTAGATAATGTAAGTAAGCATTTATTTCTCACAATTCTAGAGACTGGAAGTCCAAGATCAAGGACTAATTCCGTGTCTGCCAAAAGCCATCTTCCTAGTTTGCAGACAACTGTCTTCTTACATCTCCACATGCCTTTCCTTGGTGCATATACAAGGAGCAGAGAGCTGGGGGTGGGGGGAAGGGGGAGAGAAATCTCACATTTCTTTCTCTTTTATAAGGTCATTAAGACCTTCATAAGATCCCCACCATCATGACTTCATATAACTCTAACTGCTTTCCAAAATCATTACCTCCAAATACCATCACATTGGAGATTAGAGATTCAACAACTGAGTTTGAGGGACAAGCAAACATTCAGTCCATAGCAGTCATTATAGAGAAACACTGAATAGCAATGAGAGTGAATAAGCTGAAACTATGTGCTGAGACTTCAGAATCCTAATGTTGAGTAGAAGAATACAGTTACAGAAGAAGACACACTGTATAATGTCAAAAGCAAAATTAGTCTGTGCTGATAGGAGTAAGGATGGTGGTTATATTCAGAGAGTAATGATCACCAGAAAATAATGATCAGAAATGAGGAGGGATTCTGGAATTTTAGGACTCTGTTCTTGAATGGAGTTTTGATTTCATAGGTGATTTCCAATTTGCAAAAATTAATTACCCAATTAGGATATGTGCATTTTTGAGTTGTATATTATTATACTTCAATTAAAAAACAACAACTTCTTTTGAAACAGAGTCTCACTCTGTTGCCCTGGGTAGAATGCTGTGGCATCACAGCTCACAGCAACCACAAACTCTTGGGCTAAAGTGATCCTCTTTCCTCAGCCTCCTGAGTAGCTGGGACTACAGATGGGCACCTGGCTAATTTTTCTATTTTTAATAAATATGAAGGGTCTCACTCTTTCTCAGGCTGGTCTCAAACTCCTGAGCTCAAGTAATCCGCTTGCCTTGGCCTCCCAGAGTGTTAGGATTACAGGTGTGAGCCACTGCACCTGGCCTTAAATACAAAATTTTAAAAGGAAAAAAATTCATTCATTTTGTTCTAGAGTCAACATTTATAAGGTGTCTACTCATTTCTAGACACCAAGTTATGCTCTAAGGAGACTCAAGGAGACCCTGACTTGGAGGAGAGACCCTGATTTGAAGGAGGGACCCTGATTTGGAGGACCCACAGTCTACGGAGAAATCCCCTATTTCATTTTTCTTTCTCTTTCTCTTGTAACAAATTCTAAGTAGCAGATAAAATCAGGAGAAACTTCTCTGCTAGTGGTGATTGTGATTTTAATTAGTTATTGAACTAAAAGAACTTGCATAGGAGAGACTTTTCCTTGTCTTCACAGAAAAGCAAGAAAGATCTCCTTTTTATAAAGTGCTTATTGAACTGCAAACCTTGAGCCAGAGCATCCCTCAGGTGATTTCTTTTAAGACCTCCTCAAACTAATGCTCAATCAAGAGAAGAAAAAATAGTCAAATGCAATTGCCGTAAAAGACAAAAAAAAATCCCTTATTAGGAAACCCACAACTGCCTTCAGGAATTCAAAAATAAAAATGTTCAAGTAAGAAAAAAATCTGCGCTTTCCTTCACATGGAAGTATCTCAGCTGAGAGGAAATTCTCCATCTGTGCCCGTGGACCACAGACCTGGGCAAATAGACCCCCAGGACAGATTGCCCCTGGCCATTTAAATGAAGGACAGTACATGGCTTTTGCCATGATCTGGTAAAAACAGTATTTTTAGTCATTCTTTCCACAGTAATCCTGTAATTTGCAAAACACAGGAGGCATGAAAGCGTGGATAATATCACCTTCTCATGCCAAAGATGGAAAAGAGAATTAATGAGATCAATAAAGCTCCTCTCACAGGAAAAATAGAAACACAGATGGGAAATGGTAGCTGAGTTGGCAAGCCTGAGAGCGTGGAGAACTATTTGCAGCTCTGTCTTAAAGCCAGGACTGTTCATGGAAGCTGTTAGCTGACCTCACCCCCACACCTCTAGCAGTCTTGGCAATACTCAGAGCACTAGCCAGGATGGGAAATCAATCAGTAGGTCAGCAGGTATGGATGGAGCACAACCATATGCTTGGCACCAGTCAAACATCATGGTGATGCAAGAAATTGTGAAATATTGCCCATATATCAGAGAGTTTATGGTCTGCTAGGAAAGAAGGTCAAATGTCCTCCTCTTTCTCATACCCTTACTTAAGTAAACATATTGTACAGGGTGCAGCATCTGACTAGTATTTACAATAAAAATGATACTAAAGGCTCGGCGCCTGTGGCTCAAGCAGCTAAGGCGCCAGCCACATACACCTGAGGTGGCGGGTTCAAATCCCCAGCCCAGGCCCGCCAAACAACAATGATGGCTGCAACCAAAAGAATGGCCAGGCATTGTGGCAGGCGCCTGTGGTCCCAACTACTCCAGAGGCTAAGGCAGGAGACTCTCTTGAGCCCAGGAGTTGGAGGTTTCTGTGAGCTGTGATGCTACAGCACTCTACCCAGGGGGACAGCTTGAGTCTCCTGTCTCAAAAAAAAAAAGAAAAACTGAGGCTCCTAGTGCAATACTCAGTTTTCCTATGGTCCCACAGCAAGTAGTAAGGCCAAGTCAGACTGTATGATACTTAATCCATATCCTATGCTTTCTCACTCTCGCAGTCTTTCTGGCAGCAGGAAGTGATGTTACTCACCAAAGGTGTAAACCCCTAAGTGGGAAAATGGGTAGACATTTCAAGTTGTGTGGTCAAACATTTATGTTAATGTTTATTTTTAAAAAAGATATATAACTAGTATATAAAAGCCCTGGTTTCACGGACATTATTGCTTTAGGTGAAGCTAAAGTATTTAATTTAAAAATAATGCAACTTTTTAGATAATAATGTTAATCATCATGCAGGTGGTTAAATGTTTATGGAAAAAATCCTGAGTCATTGAAGTGAGACAGTTTTGAGTCATAGGAAGCAATTGTTCCTCTAATGGAGAGACTTGAGAATATCTTCTGGGGGCCTAGACAGATTTAAGGAATGAAAAAATTGGAGATGATTAGGACCTGTAATTCCCCCCGAGACAGAGTGGGGAGCTGGACTGGAGAGGTAGGTCAGCAGGATGGGTCCAGAGCATCTTGTTACATCCATACTGTAAACAGGATATGTTTTCTCTGTCAAGTGGAGGAGGCAAGAAAACATAAATGCTTTTCAAGACCTTAAAGCAAGGACACATTAGCATGTCATGGGACCAGGAATGGCCTGGGATACCAATGACAGCCGAGTGGCTGCTCACCTTGAAGGGCTTGGCAGCTGGGGGTGGAGGCAGATGGCAGCAGCCCTTGGAGGGCTTCCCAAGGTGGGTTCTAATTCTCTGTGGGACGAGTGATGGCTCCTGGTTTGTCTCTGTCTCTTAGGAGTTAGCACTTTGAAGTCATAGAGTGAGGAGAGGAAGGAAAGTGGGAAGAAGAGAGTGAAGGGAGAGAAAAAGGAGGGACAAAAGACAGAAGGATGCTGAGAAGGAAGGAAAGGAAAGAAAGAAGGGGGTAGAAAAGGAAGGATGGGGTGGGGGCATATGAAGGGGACAGATAAGGAAGGAGAAAGGGAGGGATGGAGGAAAGGAGACAGGAAAGAAGAAAGGACAAAGGGAAGAAGGAAAGAGAAAAAAAGGAAAGAAGGAGAAGGAAGAGAAAGGAGGAAGGAAGGAAGGAAGGAAGGAGAAGAAAAACAAAGAAAGAGGAAGGAAGAGAAAGAAGGAGGGAGGAAGGAGGGAGGGAGGGAAGGAAGGAAGAGGGGAAAGAAGGAAGGGGCAGGAAGGAAGAGGAAGAAGGAGGAAGGAAGGGGGGAGGGAAGGAAGGAAGGAAGGAAGGAAGGAAGGAAGGAAGGAAGGAAGGAAGGGTGAAGGGGGAGGAAAGGGGAGGAACCCCCTATGTATTGTCGACATTCATTCTCTCATTGAGTTTTCTCCTTTCTCCCACCAGCTTCACCGCCTCTGAGATTAGCTACTCATTGGCACTTCCATCTTCTCTCCCCACTAATTTTCTTTTTGATATTTTAATTTATTGCATTTTCATTGGGACCTCTTTCCCTTTAAGGCATTGTAATTAATGGACCAGTCTAATTTCCTCTGAGACAACATTCTTAATTGCTGTAATTCTCACTTATGTCTTTTAGGCAGCCCTGTTGGCCTTGATTCATTTGCATTCGCAAACCCTTCAATTATAAATATATCGTCAATACAGGCAGACAGTTTTCCTTCCAACCACCACAATGCTACGTGGTGTGTGTGAGCTTCGGGGCTCTTGTCTACCTTTTAACCATCTCATTTATAATTGAAAATCCTCTCAGTCTTGGTGCATGTGGGGATTTTTATAATTCTGCAAAGAGGTTTGTTGCTTTGTTGCCTTTCTTTTGGAAAGTGAGTACTGTCTTTTAATAACCTTTTTCATGGGGGATTTGAAGTTATTTTAGTTTTCCTTTTTAAAAAAATATTTGTAGAATATGGCCTGGATACTCAACATATAGGTTGAACATATAGGGCACCCAGAGCCTGGGAAACTCCCTGCTTTACCCAGGAAACTAATACTGGTGCACACCCTTCCCCCAACCCCATCTCCTGGCAACCAGTGACTTGGGTAATTTTGACATTTTGAGAATGTTATATTAAAATTATATAGTCCCCTGGTATTTCTGATTCTAGTTTTTGTTTCTGCCTGCTTTCCCTATTATGTCTACTTATTTTCAAGTATCCATAAACCTATTCTTACTTTATATATCATATTATCATATTTTACTTTACGTTCATTTCATTCCCCATCACACACTGTGACACCTTCCCCCCACTCTTAAGGAATATACAAAATAGTTGGGGAAGGAAAAATGAAAAAAAATAAAAGACTAAAAAGCAAAAAGATAATCCTCGGAGTTTCTAAACATGGTTTCTAATTCCAGTGATCCTCCTTCCTCTATGGAATTCATCAGAAACAGAAAGGGGGTTTGATCAGAACAAGAATAAACTTAACTGTCTCAACCATAAACCATGTGACCTCAAGAGATTTATTTCACCTCTCTGAGCCTCACTCGCCCTATTTTTTTATTTCAGAATATTATGGAGATACAACTTTTTGTTTTGTTTTGTTGCAGTTTTTGGCCGGGTCTGGGTTTGAACCCCTCACCTCCGGCATATGAGACCATTGCCCTGCTCCTTTGAGCCACAGGTGCCACCACTACATTTTTTTTTATTTCAATATTAATATGAAAATAAGTAGGTTACAATATTTTCATTTGCTAGGTAAAGTTCCTATTGTAGTTGTGTCCCCTCTAAGCCTCACTTGTCTTTTTTTTATTTCAGAATATTATGGGGATACAACAGTATTTTTAAATTTCGTATCAATATAAAATAACTAGGTTACAATGTTTGCATCTGTTATGTAAAGTCCCTATTGTAGTTGTGTCCCCCTACCCAGGAGGTGGGCCATATACCCCTACATTGTGCCCATTAGGTGGGCACACACTAATTGCCCTTCCTTTGTCTCTCTCCCCTCACCCCAACTTGAATTGAATTGAGTTCTCCTCTTGTGCAGACTTAGTTCTTAGTTCATCTACTGGCTTCCTATTAGTACTGAGTACACTGGATAGTGGCTTTTCCATTCTTGTGATACTTTACTAAGAAGAATGTGGTTCAACTCCACCCAGCTTAACACAAAAGATGCAAAGGCTTGATCTTTGTATGGCAGAATAGTATTCCATGATAGGCGCATATCACGGTTTATTAATCCAATACAAAGGTTTTAGTTACATGAATTGCTTTTTTACAGTTTGTCCCAAACTCATACATGTACCCATCACCCAGATGGATGTATTTTACCTGTTAAGTGTGAATTTACCCCCTCCTACCTGCTGGGTTTCCACTGAGTTTCAGTTTGGCAGTGAACTCACGTGGTGTTTGTTTTTCCACCCTTTCAATACTTTACTTGGAAGAATGGTCTCCTGTTCCATCCAGGATGTTACAAAAGGAATTCAGCCCATTTTTACGGTTGAGTACTCTGGGGTGTGCATACATCACGTTTTATTAATCCACTCATGTACTGATGGACGTTTGGGTTGATTCCACATCATCGCGATTGTGAATTCCGTTGCCATGAACATTTGAGTGCAAGTTTCTTTTTTTATAAAATGGCTTGTTTTTTTTCCTTTAGGTAAATCCCCAGGAGTGAGATTGCTGGGTCGAATGGTAGGTAGATCTACTTTTAGTTCTTTGAGGTATCTCCATACAACTTTCCAAAGACATTGTGCTAGTTTGCATTCCCACTAGCAGTGTGTGAGTGTCCTGTCTTTCCACATCCACACCAGCGTTTGTTGTTGTGGGACTTCTTGATAAACACCATTCTCACTGGAGTTAGGTGATAGCTAATTGTGGGTTTCATTTGCTTTTCCCTGACGATTACAGATGCTGAGCATTTTTTCACGTTTGTTGGCCATTAGTCTATCTTCTTTTGAAAAGGTTTTTTTTTTTTTTTTAAGGTTATTTGAGTTTTTCTTAGTGATTTGAGTTCTTTGCAGATTCTGATTACCAGCCCTTTTTGGATGTATCATGCAAATATTTTGTCTCTTTCTTTAGGTGCCCATTTGCTCTATTGAGTGCTCCCTTGGCTGTGTGGAAACTTTTTAACTTAATCAAGCCCCTTCGGTTAATTTTTGCTATTGCTGTGATTGCCTTTGAGGTCTTCTTTGTAAGCTATTTGCCGAGGTTGATGTCAGTAAGAGTTTTCCAACATTTTCTTCTAGAATTCTTATAGTTTCATGTCTTAGATTTAAGTCTGTTATCCATTGTGAGCTAAATTTTTCAAGTGCTGAGAGGTATGGATCCTGTTTCAGACTTCTGTATGTGGCCATCCAATTTTCCCAGTATCATTTGTCAAGTACTGTCTTTTTCCCAGTATATGTTTTTGTCTACTTTGTTAAAGACCAGATGGCAATATGAGGATGGTTTTATATCTAGGTTCTCCATTCTGACCCATAGGTCTATGTCTCTGTTTCTGTGCCAATACCATGCTGTTTTGGTTACTATAGCCTTGTAGTATACCCTAAAATCTGGTAAAGTGATGTCTCCCGATTTGTTCTTATTACATAAGGTTACATTGACTATTCAGACCTTATCTATTTCCATGTGAAGCATAGAACTACTTTTTCTAGTTCTATGAGAAATGACATCGGTGTTTTAATGGGGATTGCATTGAATCTGTAGATCACTTTGAGTGGTATAGACGTTTGACATTTTGACAAAATTGATTCTGCTGATCTATGAGCATAGTCTATTTTTCCATCTGTTTACATCCTCTGAAATTTTTTTTCTTTTCTTTTCTTTTTTTTTTTTTTTTTTGCGATTTTTTGGCCAGGGTCAGGTTTGAACCCACCACCCCTGGTATATGGGGCCGGCGCCCTACTCCTTGAGCCACAGGTGCTGCCCCATCCTCTGCGATTTCCTTCCTCAGGGTTTCTTAGTTCTCTCTGTAGAGGTTTTTCACCTCTTTAGTGAAATATATTTCGAAGTATTTTGCTTTCTTTGTTGCTATTGTGGGAGGTATTGTGTGTTTATTTAAAAATTGAGGATGATAACAACTTCACAGGGCAGACTGTAAAAATGAAATGAGTGAGAATAAGTGAAGTTCTTGAACAGGCACACACAAACTATGTGTAACATGTATTTACTGCCACCACCATCCTCCTCCTCCTCCTCCTCCTCCCATCAGTCAAGCACAGCAAAGAAAGGGCAGGGGAGTCACCCCTTTCGGTGCCAGTTCCAGAGGTCGCTCCTCAGAGTTGCTAGCACATAGAGGAGGGATTCTTCTGGCACCAATTTCATTCCACCTGGTGATGGGTTAGTGAGAGAAAGAACCCTGCTGCTGCCTAGACTCAGCCCTCCCCTCCCAGACCACTCTGTCATGGTGATATTAACACAGGTGAGGTTCCACATCTTTGCCACTTTGGTGCCTACACAGTCAGTCGCTGGTTAGTGTTAATGTAAAGTAGATAAATTTCTTTAAGCTTGGAGCCACCCCTTTTTCATTGTGTGATCACATCCATTGGAAAAAGTGAGAAATTTTCTTTCCATTATCTTATAATAGCCTGTCATTGTCAAATGGAGGGTTCTCACTTTCCCACTCCTGTAATTTCTTTTAGATTTTTTTATTATAGTAAAATACGCACAATATGATATTTACCATCTTAGCCATTTTTAAGTGTACATTTCAGTGGCACTAAATATGCTCGTAATGTTGTGCAGCCATCACCATCATCCGTCTTCATAACTCCTTTCAATTTGCAAAACTGAGACTCTGAACCTATTAAACAGTAACTCCCATTCTCTTCTTCCCCCAGGCTTTGTGACCAACATTCTTTTTCTGTTGCTGTGAGACTACTCTAAGTACCTCACATAGTTGAAATCAAGCACTATTTGTCTCTTTGTGACTGGCTTATTTCACTTAACATGATGTCTTCAAGGTCCATCCAGGTTGTAGCCTATGTGGTCTAACAGTGAGTTTTATGAACTCATCCTAGAAAAAATTCTACATATCTCATTGGTGAATATCACTACAGTCACTTGGATTTACTCCCCTTGGGAAGCCATGAACCATAGAGCCAGCACTTAGTCTACCTGTCAAAGCAACTTTGGAGCTCTTGAATCAAAGAGCCAGCACTTAGTCCGTCTCATGAACCAAAGCCAGCACTTAGTCCACCTGTCAAAACAACTTTGGAGCTCTTTTTCTGGAATGGCTATTAGAGCTATTATTATATTACCTTTGATGACCTGAATGTCATCAAAATATCTTTCTTTCAATATTTCCTTTAACTTTGGATAAAGAAAAAAATCATTGGAGACCAGGTCAGGTAAGTAGGGAGAGTGTTCCAATACAATTATTTGTTTACTGGATAAAAGCTCCCTCACAGAGAGTGCTGTGTGAGCTGGTGCATTGTTGCGATGCAAGAGCCATGAGTTGTTGACCAAGATTTTCAGTTGTTTTCTTTTCGGTGCTTACTTGATCTGTCCTGCTTCTCATAATCAGCCAACAATTTTGATGTGCAATTTGATGAATTTTTACAATGTTTTCATCAGTTCTTTTTGTTACTGGCTGCCCTGATCTCTCTTCATTGGTGATGCTTTCTCTCCCCTCAGAAAAACTTGTACACTGCTGTTTTCTTCATGGCATTATCTCCATACACTTAGACTAATATGTCCCTGATTTTACTTCTACTTTTGTCAAGTTTAACAAGAGATTTATGAATGTTTGTTCATTTCTCTAATTCAAGCTCTGACATTCACAACAGCACACAAAAACACATAACAACAATAATGAACACCACTTAGGAAGACACTGCCACCTGTTGACATGAACACAACTGTGAGATGCTGAAATACCAAGGCTAAAAAAAGTTACCAAGTTGTTTGTACATTGCTGCCAACATACAACAAATTCACAAACCTAATTGTCAGATTGTGTGTGTCAGAATTTTCTTCCTTTTAAGGCTGAATAATATTCTGTTGTAAGGATATACCACATGTTGCTTATCTATTCATGTGTCCATTCATTTAACCGTGGACTTCTCATCAGAACCTTATAGCCAGAAGAGAATGAAATCACATTTTCAAGGTGCTGAAAGAAAAAAAAAACCTGTTATCGAAGAATTTTGTATCCTTCTAAAATAAGCTTCATAAATGAATGAGATCCCAGACAAGAAAAGGCTAAGGGAATTCATTACCAGCATAACAGCCCAACAGGAAATGTTCAATGAGATTCTAAATATAGAAATGAAAGGTCAATATTCATCATCATGAAAACACATGAAAATATAAAACTCACAGGTCTTATAATCACACAAAGAAGGAAGATATTATGTATCTTGGAATTAGCCTTTCATTCCTGGGAAAAATTCTACTTGGTCATGTTGTATTATTATTTTTATATATTACTAGATTCAATTTGCTAATATATTTTATTAATTATTTTTTATTTCATTAAGTATTCATAAAATATACTGGTCTGTCATTTTTATTTTTCTGATATCTTTAAAAAGTGTTCTTATGAGGTTTTTGCTGTCTTCATAAAACTAGTCAGAAAATGCCCTAGCCTCAGTTATTCTTATAAAGTTTATATAAGATTATTGTTATTTTTTTCCTTACACACATAATAAAAGTCACTAGTGAAATATATAGGGATAGAGTTTTTTGTAAGGATATTTTTAAAAACCAACTCAATCTCTTTAATAAATGTAAAGCCACTCAATATTTTATCTTGTGTCAATTTTGCTGAATTTTATCTTTCACATAATTTCCCTCTTCATCTGTGACTTTGAAATTTAGGGCTTACCCCTATTCTAATATTTTCTTCTTAATATTTCATATCTGTAGGGTCTGTAGTTGTAGCCTCTCCTTCATTTTTTATATTGATATTTTATATCTTCTCTTTTGGTACCATCAGTCTAGCTGTGAGTTAATCAATTTTGTGGATCATTTCAAAGAAACAACGTTTGCTTTTGTTATTTTCTGTTTGATGTTTTTATTCCTTTATGTCAGCTCTTTACTATTCATTCATTCTATTGCTTTTTCATTACTTAACTTGTTCATCCTTTTCTAGATTCTTAAAGTTCACCATGTGCTTGGAAGGTGTAAGCCTGTGCACACACTCTTACCTGGATTGAAGCTTCCTTGAAAGCTGCCATTACACTGACTGTTCTCTCTCTTCTCAGCTTATCACTCAATTGTTTCTCCAGTCATCCTTTAATTCATAACATTACTCGGGTCTCCGTTCTACCTAAAAGCATCTACTCTCACTTTCTATGCCTTGACCCTGCTTCATTTGCTCTTTATGTCGTGGATTACCACGTAGCATCAGATTTCATACTTGTTATTTACTGGTTGTCTCTGCCGCTACCGTGAGTTCTCAATTAGAAATCTTGTTCTCTTTTGTTCACCATCGTGCCCTCAATGTCAGGCACACATTACACAATCAGTTATTACATCAGTCCATTCATACAGCCGGTACTAATTAGCGTTGATATGGCCACAATACAGAAAGAAAGAGCTAAATACAATGTCTTCCTTCAAGGAGCTTAGCCATTCTTTGATAGTAAAGATGATGTTTGATTTTGTTCTTACAATCTGCCTGGACCTGACTACATATTATCTTATTAAATCTCTTAACAAGTTTGTAGGACCAAAGGTATCATTACCTCCATTTATAGCTAAGGAAACTGTAGTGGAGTCAAGTAAGTGGCAGAAGTTACACAGCCAGTAGGAGGTGGAGGCAAGATCTAACATCAGACATTCTAGTGCCACAGTGGGATGCTAAGGCACAAGCAATACCAGTTTGTGTTGCCATTTTTTTCCTCCCTCATACAATCCTACATCATGACAGTTACTGTGGTGCCATGGAACACCATGACACTTGTTGCTATAATGAAGACAGCCACACCACTTCCTTCCCTGACACCACCCCCCAACTTTATCAGTTTAAATCACACTGCTAGAAAACTTCATATATCTCTGAATTTCTGTCCCCCCAAAATTGGAACTGTCTGTAAATTTCCAGCCATAAAATGATCAATAGTTGGGCAGATAAATTTGAATTCACAGATAAATTCTAGATTAGTTTTTCTATGACTTAGGAATCTAATAATAATCCTTGCCCTATTAAATCCTTGAATTGAGATTACAGTGTGTCTGATACCCCCAATAAATGGGACCAATTCTAATTCCCCAGGGTCAAATTGGTTCTGGACACTGGGCTTGTTGGGCTGAGCATGTAGGTGAGAAGTTTAGTAAGGATACTCAAAATGAGAAGATACCACTATAAAGACAATGATATGCTATCATTTTCAACAAAAGGGATAGACTAAAGGACACTGAAGGACATTAAGAGAAACTCGTAGAGATAGAGTGTAGAATGATGGTTACCAGAAGCTTGGAAGGGAAGTGGGGAGGAGGTTGGATAATTGGTGATATACAACTAGATAGAACAAGTAGGATCTGGTGTTTTGTGGCACAATAGGCTGACTACAGTTAACATTAATTTATTATATATTTCAAACTAATAGAACAGAAATGGAAAGTTCCTAACACAAATAAATGATAAATGCTTAGCATGATGGATCATGATTTGATCATTACACATTGTATGCTTGTTTCAAAATATCAAGTGTACCCCATAAATATCTGCTACTATGTTTCCATAATAATTAAACATAAAAATCTGTTTTAAATGAGGAGGAAGAAGGAACAAAGTTCATAAGAAGGACAAAGAGGCTAATCCACATCCAATCAGCTACCTAGACCTGCCACTTTTACCTTCCAGGTATTTCTCAAGTCCATCCTCCCCTCTCCGTCTCTGTGTGTGACCATTGCCTCTTGTAATTTCCGCATTAGAAGGAGAGTAATCCCTCTAAAATACAAACCTGACCAGATTGTCCTTTTTATCAAAAATCTTTAGTGGCTTCCAACTGCCCTTGGGATGAGGTCCAGACCCTGTGCTGTGGTGCAAAATCTCTTCCATCACTGAACCTCTGACTCTCTTGAACATCCATATCTCTCTGTGCGCATGACTCTTGGCCGCCTGTGAACCCCACGCCGCCTCCTGCTTTCACACTGACCCCTCTGTTTGCAGTGCTCTTCTTACCATGCGGGATGCATTCTGTACATCTTGAAGGCTGTCTGGGATGTTTCCTCTGACAAGTTTTCCGACCACATGGCAAAGACAGCAATGTTTTCACCAAACACGTCTTTTCTTCCTGGGCACACAATCTGCCCATGTTTCCTAACCTCTCCTGCAGTTAGAGATGGCCGTGTAACACTTCTGCTCATTGAAATGCAAGAGGAAACACTGAGAACCCTAGCATCTGATCTTAACCCATTAAACTTCCCAGTCACTCTTCTTTTTCTTCTTTCTCAGTTCATCCCCTGCAAACAAAGGATGGAGATATCCCAGGGTATGACAGAGCCCCAGGTGGGAGGGGCTTGGGTTCCTGAATGACAACTTAGGGCATATATCCTCCATCATCTCTGATTTGATCTTTGTGAAGGAAACACACGCACACACACCCTTACTAGATAGCAATTAAGATTTAGGGGGTCATTTGTTATAGCAGCTAATCCCTTCATTAGTACATGCCACCAAACCAGATTCATTTTAATCCAGTTCAGATCAGCAAATAATTGTTAAGCACCTCCAGGCCAGGCTCTAGGAGGCAATGGAGTTACAGCACAATATGGCATACATACATTTCCCATCCTGTTTCCAGCCTCTTACAGTGTCCTGTGCTTTTGTCCATAATAACACTTTCCACATTTCATTATCATTTTGTATCTGCCTGTCTATCCTATGAAAGTGTTAGCTGCTTGAGAGTAGGTAATGTGTCTCACTTGTATTCCTGGCCCCGCAGTGCCTAAGACACAGTAAATATAGGTAGACGTTTAATGAGTAAATACACCACCTGCTGTTCTCACATTGAGTGGCTAGCCATGGTCAGTGGGGAAGGTCTCTGCTCCGCGTCCTTCTGGCACTTTGCGGCTTTCTTACTGTTTACAGCACAACACAGCATTCTCTTCACCAGCAAGACAGATTCATTGAATCCTACGGGAAATTTTATGCCTCACCCAATGACTCCCCCCTTCAATGAGAAAATAAAATATTTGGCAATTTTCTCCATTGTCCTCCTACTTCGCTTTGAATTGGGCTGCATTTTGCAGTGTTTCTCCTGCTCAGAAATGATGAATGCCCTTTACACCAACACAGTGTTATTTGCAAATGAACTTAAAGAGGAACAAAATTGCACAGGGCCGAAGTGGGCTCCAGCAACAGCTTGGAGAAATACATTTTTCAAGGTACCAAGCAAGAGGAATTTATCCAATTTAATTTTCAGGTAGGTCTATAAAATTAATAAGTATTCTGACTGAAAAGCATAATTAAACCAACAGTGAATGTAAATGAGGAAGGGAAGTATCGTGCTATGACTAGAATATTGTTTTGCAACCGAATGGCCCATACCAAGAAAACAAATTATTAATGCAGTCTTATTTCTTGAGAATATTCAGAGAAACAAGGAAGCTCTTGCTGTTCTGCATAATCATCTTCTTGTGGATGTATGAGCAGAGGGCAGTGGGCTCAGCTGGAATGAGAGGTAGTTTTCACCATGGTGAAGCCAAGGTAGCTGCCATTTTTCATAACAGAGAAGAGGTTGTGTAAATAAAATCAAATCCTATCTTCCACCCTGTAGCACATACTGTTAATGGTCTATCTACCAAACAGGATTCTAATTTGGGGGGGATGGGGAGAGAAGCAGGACTAGCTCCAGAATAAGAACCATGACTGATTGGAGCCGCTCATGGCACTTCTGTTTCCCTTTGCTGGATATCTGCTTTCCTAGCTCCCCTTGCAGTTAGGAATGGCCATGTAACACCTTCCTTGCCAATGAAACATCCTCAGTTATCTGCTGGGGAACTTTGGAAAATACTTATTTTTACTAGCAAAAGGAGAAAGAAGTCAAATAATTGTCTTGCTGTATTGACTAGGCCTCTTTGCCTTCTCAGTTCTATGTCTGAATATAGATATGAGGGCTGGTGCAACAGCAGCCGCCTTGCAAACCTGAGTCAATAAACATGAGTATGAAAACCACTATACTAAAGGTTGAAGTCCATGCTGGAATGGATCTGGATCTTTAATGACATAACCGAGTTGATGAACTAACCTTGGGATATCTGCCTCTGGTCTTCTTATTAGTGAGATAAGAGAAGTCTATATTGTGTAGGCTACTGGGTTAGCCTTCTGCTTATTGTCAGAAATACCCTAAACGAATAGCCTTCTTAAATTCTAGGCTTCTGTAATATCTCTGAAAGTCACCCCCCACCCACTAACCTCTCTGCTGCTGCCCAGTTGAGGCCAGCTCGTTCTGCATCTGAATTCTTGCTAGAGCCTTCTAATCAAACTCCCTGCCTCCAGCCCCACCCACACCATCTCCCTCATATCAGGCTGGGTGATATAATGTTCCTCCCCAATCTGGGCATCTGACAGATATCTATTCATTATTTAGGATTCTCCTCTGAGAATCCACCCCAGTTTTCTTAGGCAAAATTCATTTTTTCCATATGCATTTTAGAGTTCCTTCCTTCCTTCCTCTATTCCTGCCTTTTCCTTTCTTCCTTTCCTCTTCAAACAGTCACTAAATGATGTCTATGGACTGGAAAACATGTCGTGTCTTCTCTCTTGAAGTTATGGTTGCATAGAGAAGGTGCCAAAAAAAGGTATGCCCATTTTAAGAAAGGAAAAATACTATAACATTCAAGTCACGTTTGACTTCTCCCAATACAAGAGATAGAAGATATAATATACAAGCTGACACATGTTGCCGGGTGTAACGCAGCTCTGGTGCCTCGGAAGAAGCCATAAATATTTGTGGGATATATTCAGTCTTCTAGGCCCAGGAGACAAAGTGATGAACAACACAGGATGGTCTCTGCCTTCCTGGTTCAAACACTCCAGCTGGGCGATTTAGTCAACATATCCTCAGATACATGCAAGCTTAGAGGGGGTGGAAGTGTGACAAAGGAGAATTAGAAGTTGCTGGGAGGAGTGTTACATGTGGATCTAACTTAGATTGTGGAAAGGGGAGTCCAACCAGGTAGGGCCCTTTAAACAAGTCTCTTATGTTGAGATCCTCAAGGCTACAAAATGGGAAGAAATTGGGCATTTCCAAAGATCTGGGAAAAGCCACTGTGGCTATTGATTAGCGTAGCACAGTGAAGAAGGGAGGGAGAGGAAGGAGATTAGCCAAGTGAAGTAAGCAGGGGCCAGACTATAGAGGGGGGGTCCAGAGGCCATGCAAAGAACATTTTTAATATAAAGAAAAGCTAATTCTGATGTTAAAATTATTCAACTGTCCCACAAATTATGTACATTTTAATTAAACTTATCAAATAATCTCAGAAAACATTAATTATCAAATTATCAAATCAATAATGCCTTCCCAGCGTTGATGAATGTATGCATAGCTTAACACATTGGTGGAATAAATTAGTAAGTGCCCATTTCTTTTCTTTTTTTTTTTTTAAATTCAGCCTCAGTCCGTTCTCAGAACACACTCCATCACCTGGTTCCCAGATCTCAGACTGAGCAGTGGTCTTGTCATCACTGGCAAGGGCTCACAGCAGCACACACCTCCCTAAACCTCCCTCCCGGCTAGCCATACCCACTACCCCTCGTCCCTTACCCCTGGCTCCGGGTCCCTGGCCCCACTTTGCCTGCCACATTTTCATAATCATCTTAGGCTCCAGGCAAGCAGCAATGGAACCTGATCATATGAGAAAAATATTGTGGGCGAGTGCCCATTTCTTAGATGAACTGAGGCATACAAACTTTGGTTATTCACTAAATTTCAATTTCCAAGTGATTATGACTCGGATTGTTTCTTTTTATTCTATTTCACTGTGGTAAGAACACCTAACAGGAGATCTACCCTCTTTACTTAGTTCTAAGCATACATTTTTAAGTCAACACATTCTTGTTGACAATGGGAAGGTACCATGCTGTACAGGGGATCTTTAGATAGTTTTCTACCACCGTGATTTTTTGCCGGTATGCCATAGCACACTGGGGTGCTGTGAGAGGATCTTAGGTGTGCTGTGAAAATTATAAAGATCACTAATTAAATTATTTTCAAAGCGTGTGCCATGGAAATTTAACCATAAGTTCAAATGTGCCCTGAGATTTTTTAAAAAGGTTGAAAACACTGATCTAGCAGAATTGAGACTCCATGTCTGTTGAGCAGCGACTCCCCACTTCTGCCTCCCCCTGGTCCCTGGCAAACACTGTTCTCCTTCCTTATTCTACGGGTTTGACTTCTTTAGATACCTCATATCAGTGGCATCATACAGCACTTTTCCCTTTGTGACGGCTATTTCACTTAGCCTCACGTCTTCCAGGTTAATCTATACGGTTAGATGTTGCAGAATTTCCTTCCTCTCTAAGGCGATAATACCCCAGTGCAAGTTTGTGCCATATTTCCTTTATCATTCATCCCTCTAGGTTGTTCCCATGCAAGAAGGATTTGCTAATTTTTCAGCCATGTAAAGATCCTTACACGTCTTTTTAAGTCAGGTTAGCTCACTTAACTTTTTACCTTTTAAAAAAAACATTTGAGAGATAGGATCTTGCTCTGTTGCCCAGGCTGGCCTCAAATTCCCGGGCTTAAAGGATCCTTATGCCTCAGCCTTCTAAGAAGCTGGCACAAACAGCACATGCCACCATGCCTGGCTCTTGAGAAGGGTGTTTTGTTTTTCCCCAGTGCAATGGGGGAGTGACTGAAGGGTGGCAAGAAGATGGAAGTGACAACAATGTCATTTACATATTAGGACAGTTATCATTGGCCTGGGTGAAAAGATGCCAGAAAGAAGGAAGAGTTGAGGTGGATGGGTCAGTCAAGAGTCTGCTTTAGAAAAAGATGGTAGTAGCTTGGGTTGGGGTGGTGTCAACAGGGTGGGAGAAGTGAGCAGCTTGGAGAGAGGTTTAAGAGTTAAACTGACAGCATTTAGTGTCAGGCAGGAGGTAGGGGAGAAGGCACATCAGAGTTTCAGGTGTGCAGAAAGCAGAGCTGTCTCCGCCATCAGCCTCCTGTCTGGCTGCCCCTGACTTCCCTGAAGGCATCAGGCCAGGGTCATCCCCTCCAAGCACCTGCCAGATTCCTCGTTTCAAGCCAACGCCCCCGTGGGGACAAGGTCAAAGAGAAAGCTTTTCCTTCTAGAAAAATCAATGAAACTCATAAGCCAGAAGAAAAATATTAACCCTGCCTACCTTTCTTTCCACACATCTGTCCCTGCAGAAAGGTGCATATAACATTTGCCAATAATCACATCACATGATTGAGAGGAAATGCGAGAGATCATTTAATTCTCCAAAGTCTGTCTCCCTGCTTGGTGCTCCTCTGCTGCTTCTCCAGCCCCCACTGGAGGGAGGTCTGTGCAAACCGCCATAACCCCCCACCGCAAGCCCTGCGTCTTCGTTGCTGTGGTTTCCTCAGACTCAGACTCAGTCAGCACTTCCTGCCATGAACTGTCCGAGCCCCTGCACCTTACAGCACTTATCAGTCTGTAGTTAAATAATTCATCGTGTGAGTAAGCTATTTAATGTCCCATTAGAATGGGGGGACATGCCTGGCTCTATTCAGTGTGCGCTCAGATTTCAGACTTGTTTAACAGCACTAAATTAACTCAGCCTCAAGGGATCTGCCTAAGACGCCTGACTGTTCCCTGCGTCTCTGCTTGGGAAGTACATCCAGACCCCAGCCAGCACCCCTGGCCCACTCACTGAGAGCAAATGCTTCTGTCTCAAACCTCAGCTCTGATACTTTGCAAGCTTTGTGCCTTGCTCATTTAACCAAACCTCCCCGTTTCTCTTTTCCTTCTCTCTTAGAATGAAGACAGTGCCAGCTACCACAAGATAGTGGTTAAGGCCCTGCAGTCAGAGTGGCTGAGTTTCAAATCCCAGCTTGCCACTCTTTGCTGTGTGACCTTCAACAGGTCACTTAACCTCTCTGAGTCTGTTCCGGCTTCTCTCCATTGGGAACTATGTCTACCTCATGTGGTTGCTGTGAAAATTAGATAACACATTTTTTTAAAGAGCCACAACCTTGGCATTTATTAGCTGCTCAATAACTGTTAAGTGTTATCATGATTACGGCTGGTTTAGCATCTCACATAATTGTTTTAAGGGAAGCACTTTGGCTCATTAAATAGATGTTCAAATGACAACATCATCGACAAAAGGGACAATGACTAACACCTGCTGATGCTTGGTCTGCGCCTGATATGTTCCCAAGGGCTGACTTATATTAACCCCTGCAGTTCCCACAGCAACCTTGAAAAAGACTGCTAATAACAATCTCCACTTTAATATAACCAAAAGAATAACTCAATAAACATTAGAGAATAATACTACCCACAAGCATTTGATCAGTATTTACTATCTCCCAGGTACTACGCTCAGCCCTGAAAATACATACAAACATTCTTTCCTTCTAGAAATTCACAGACCCACAGAAGAGGTAGATAAGCATAGAGCCAACTTAAAGGGCTATGCTCACAGCATGAATAAAATCTTATACAAATACTGAGTGAATAGGCAACTTTTTTCTGAGGCAACAGGGAAGAGGATGAAATGTAATGTGTAGGAAAAAGCAAGAAATTTGAAAGCCCACTAAAAACGAAAGTACTATCATTAGCAATTAAGAATAGCACCTTGTCTACCTGCCCAGGTGACAAAGAACATGCCTTGGTGTGTGAGGAAGAGGCCAGTGTAGGTCCTCTTTGTTGCCATTGTCACCTCCTTGGCTGCTTGAAGGTCATGAGATGGACCGTATTGGTTTGTGCATAAACGTGGGTGACTCATCCAATTTCAAATTCTATCATGTTAATAACAACAGTAGCTCCTATGCTGTCTTTGAAGTAAGGAAGCAGTTTTATAAGTAGCTAACCATTTCATTCATTCGTTCCCTCAAGAAATACTGAGTGCCAAACTCTAGGTGTTAGCAACACATCCGTCTACAATCCAGGCAAAGTCTCTGCCATCCTAACATTCCAGCCCAGGGAGATGGGCCATGAAGAAACAAAAGGAGTAAATGTTTAACATGTCTAACAGTGATGCATGCTATAGAGGAAAATAAAGCAGGAATGGGGGAATGGTAAGTGCCGAGACGGGGGCAGGGGTGGAATTGTTACTTTACATAGGTTAGTTATGGGCAGCTTCACCCATAAGATTATATTTGACCAGAAATTTGAACATGAAAAGGTCACATTGCCGCACGAGGTGGCTCACACCTGTAGTCCTAGCCCTCTGCCAGGCCAAGGTGGGTAGATTGCTTGAGCTCAGGAGTTCAAGACCAGCCTGAGCAAGAGTGAGACCTCGTCTCTGCTTAAAATAGAAAAACTGAGGCAAGAGGATCACTTGTGCTCAAGAGTTTGAGGTTGCTGTGAGCTATGATGCTGTGGCACTTGACCCAGGGTGACAGAGAAGTCATGTGGACATGAGAAGGAATGTTTCTGAGAACAGCAGCAGCAGCAGCAGCAGCAGCAGCAGCAGGTGTAAGGGCCCTGGGGTGGGAGCTGGCTTTGTGGATTTGAAGAAGCACAGGAGGCCAAGTAACTGGAGCTCATGGAGCGATGTTGTTGGGGTGCTAATGGGGGTGTGACTCTCTTAATCCATGGTCAGAAAGGGGATTTTACTCTTGGTGAAATGGAAGGGTTTGGGCAGAGTTTTGAAGAGATGAGCTACAAAGATTGCATCACTTTTGTTTTTAAAAGATTACCCGGGCTGCCTTGCTGAGAACAGACCCTAGGGAGGCAAAGAAGGAGAGGAATGATTGGCTGAGAAGCCAGTGTCAGCATCTCAGTGGGGGGTGAGCATCATCTCACCCCTGCAGATGAGCCCCAGATGTGGCTAGAAATGCAGGTGGATCACGGATCTGTTCTGAAAGCAGAGCTGACAGGACTTGTGGATTGGTTGGCTGGATGTGAGTAAGAGACAGAAAGAACGGCATCTGGGAGACCCCAAGTTTTTTGCTCCCAGTTAAGATGGAGCCCCATTAACTGAGATGACCAAGGCTACAGTCAGGCAGATGTGAAGCAGAAAGCTCACTTGGCCACATTCAGCATGAGACAGTGCTTTGGTCTGAATATTTGTGTCTCCTCCACCCCAACTCATACCTGGAAATCCTAACTTGCAAGGTTTCAGGAGGTGGGGCCTTTGGCAGGTGGTAATAACAGTGTCTTCTGGTGAATGGGATTAGTGCCCTTCCAAAGGGGACCCGTGAGAGAGCCATTGTTCCTTCCACCAAGTAAGGACACGGCAAGAAAAAGAAATGCCATCTACAAACCAGAAGTGGGCCCTCACCGGACACCAAATGTGTCAGCCCCTGCATCCTGGACTGCCCAGCCTCCAGGGCTTTGTGCAATGAATTTCTGTTGTTAACACACCCCCCAGTTAGTGGCATTTTGTCACAGCAACCTGAGCAGAGTAGGAGACAGGCCAACAAGATGTCTGTGCTGAGCTGATCTTCAGTGGGAGTTTCTGGAAGGAGACCCAGGTTTGGAGGTAGAAATTTGGCAGTCATTAGCACATAGCAAACACACTTGAACGAAGAGACTAGAAGATACAATATAGCAGAGACAAGAAGGTGGCTGAGGAGCTGCGCCTGCGTCATATCAATATTGAAAACAAAGGTCTTTAGCCTGGTCTGCCAGTAGAAGTCTGGAAGGCCATGAGCTTAGAGGGGGAAAATCAAATGCTTCTTCATTTTCACTAACTTCTAACTGAAAGGTGATATGTCGCTCAATTATGAATGAGAGAATAAACCACAGAGGTCTTTCGGCCGGAGGCACCATCTTCCAGTAATTCACCAAGATGACGAACACAGAGGGAAAGAGGAGAGGCCCCCGATACATGTTCTCTAGGCCTTTTAGAAAACATGGAGTTGTTCCTTTGGACACATACATTCGAATCTACAAGAAAGGTGATATTGTAGACATCAAGGGAATGGGTACTATTCAAAAAGGCATGCCACACAAATGTCACCATGGCAAAACTGGAAGAGTCTACAGTGTTATCCAGCGTGCTGTTGGCATTGTTGTAAACAAACAAGTTAAGGGCAAGATTCTTACCAAGAGGATTAATGTTCATATTGAACATATTAAGCACTCTAAGAGCCGAGATAGCTTCCTGAAACGTGTGAAGGAAAATGATCAGAAAAAGAAGGAAGCCAAAGAGAAAGGTACCTGGGTTCAACTGAAGGGTCAGCCTGCTCCACCCAGAGAAGCCCACTTTGTGAGAACCAAGGGAAGGCAGCCTGAGCTCTTGGAACCCATTCCCTATGAATTCATGGCATAAAGCATATAACACAGCACACAGGAGTTACCAGTGGACCCATGCTTTTAGGTGCAAGAACCTATTTACTCTCCATGAGCTCATGGCATAATAGGTGTACAGCATGGCACACAGGATAACCAATAGACCCCATGCAACAGTGATACAAGGTGCTGGAACCTATTTCCCATGAATTCAAAAGTCAATGTTTTGTCACTTTCAATGGCAAGGTGCCTCCCTGAGCTACTGGAGCCTCTTCCCCATGAATTCATGGGATGGTAGTTAAAAATAATAGCCCCAAAATGTGTGTTGTTCGTTCACTACAAATGTGATTTTCTTTCTTTCTTTTTTTTTTTTTTTGCTGCAAAGAATTATTAAACCAAATTTTAATGTAAAAAAAAAAAGAAAAGAAAATGTATTTATTATTTGTTAAGTGGAAGTGGATCATTGTAAGGTCTCCACCCTCACCATCTTCACTAGAGTAGGCTGAGGAGGAAGAGGACAAGAAAGAGGAAGAGTTGGTCTGCTGTCCTGGGATGGTACACACAGAAGAAATTCCTGTATTAGCGGACCCACACACTTAAATATGTGTTACTCAAGAATCAACTGTATATAGCACCAACTATGGAGCAGTTTTGCCAAAAACTTACATCCGAATTTCAGCAAACCTGTAGATATAACTACCAATAAGTTTCCAGGAAACACAGGACATGTTAGCACAAGTATGAAATCAGCAAAATACAGAATGTGTACAATGTGTGAAATTCTATAGGATAAATCACTCTGTTTCTTCAACAAACAAATGGCCCCAGCTCAGTGCCCGTAACACAGTGGTTACTGCACCAGCCACATACACTGAGGCAAGTGGGTTCGAACCTGGCTGGGCCAACTAAACAACAACGACAACTGCAACAAAAAAATAGCTGGCCATTGTGGCGGGCACCTGTAGTCCCAGCTACTTGGGAGGCTGAGGCAAGAGGATCGCCTAAGCCTAAGAGTTTGAGGTTACTATGAGCTGTGGCACCACAGCACTCTACCTAGGGCAACATAGTGAGACTCTGTCTCAAGAAAAAAATTAGAAATGCCCCGCCCCCCAAAAAAGAAGGAAGGTGGGGCTGTTATAACTTTTTAAAAACATCATAAAAGACATATACTAAAAGCAAGTCTGAACACAGTGGCTCATGCCTGTAATCCCAGAACTTTGGGAGACTGAGATGGGAGGATCATTTGAGACCGGACTAGATGACATAATGAGATCCTATCTCTGTAGAAAAAAATTTAAATACTAGTCAAACAGGGCAGTGCCTATGGCTCAGTGAGTAAGGCGCTGGTCCCATATACTGAGGGTGGCAAGCTCAAATCCAGCCCCTCCCAACTGCAACCAAAAAATAGCTGGGCATTGTGGTGAGTGCCTATAGTTCCAGCTACTCGGGAGGCTGAGGCAAGAGAATTGCTTAAGCCCAGAAGTTGGAGGTTGTTGTGAGCTGTGTGACTGCACAGCACTCTACTAAGGGCAACAAAATGAGACTCTGTCTCTGCAAAAACAACAACAAAAAAAGAACTAGTTGAACAGCACCCCCCGCCAAAAAAAAACCAATTTAAAAAAAAAAAACTAGTCAAGTATGGTGGTACCAGCTACTTCTTGGAAGGCTGATACAGAAGAATCTCTTGAGCTCAGGAGTTTGAGGGTACAGTGAGCTGTAATGATGCCATTGCTTCCCAGCCTGGGTGACCAAGGAAGTCTAAAACACACACACACACACAAAGACACCTTAAAAAATGCATAAATACTGGCTCAGCACCTGTAGCACAGTGGTTACAGTGCCAGCCATATGCAGGAGCTGGCAGGTTTGAGCCCGGCCGGGCCAGGCCAGCTAAATAACAATGACACCTGCAACTAGAACATGGCCGGGCATTGTGGCAGGCGCCTGTAGTCCCACCTACTTGGGAGGCTTAGGGAAGAGAACTACTTAAGCCCAAGAGAGTCTGAGGTTGCTGTGAGCCTAGGGTGACATAGTGAGATCCTGTCTCAAAAACAAATAACAACAACAAAAAGAGTGTAAGGAGGTGGGGCCATCAAAAGGCCTTGAGGAAAAAGAATGCATAAAAGCAATATCCAGATTTTGTTTAGATTCCGACTCAAACAAACCAACTATTTTAAAGCCTACTGTGCAATGACTGGGGAAATTTGAACCCTGACCAGCTAATAGTTTTATTTTTAAGAAACTATTTTAGATTTTAAGCAATTATTATTAATCTGCCTAGATATAATAATAGTATTTTGGATTTTTTAAATTTAAAAATACTTTATTGCTAAAAATTGGTAAAAATCACTGGTGCCTTTAGCGAGTCATAGTCTTTGTGCTGGTGTAGGACCTTGCCTAGCTGTTGAGGGCTGCTGACTGCTCAGAGAGATGCTGCTGAAGGTTGGAGTTCCTGTAGCAATTTTTTAAAATACCAGTGAAGTTTTCTTCTGTAACAATCAATTCTTCCTTTCACAAAAGATTTCTCTGTAGTATGGCGTTCTTTGATAGCA
>CAUYTI010088945.1:0-21095 GCA_963575145.1 Galago senegalensis
TTTATAGCTTGCCGAACTTCTTTCTGGGCTCAGCTCCCCGTCTTTGGCTTCATAGATTCTGATTCCAACCAGTTTTTCTTCCTTTGCTCAGGAGCCTCTGACCAGGGTTGCTACCAGTCGGCCATCTTCCTAGAATCCCCAGGGCCATTTTATTTTTTTAAGAGTCACTTCTAAAGTCATGTGGTCATTAACTTTGGAGGCTATTTTGCATATGAGTGCTGATACAAATTCAAACCCACGTAGACCTCATTGCTTGTTACCGCCCATTGCATGAATGTTGACAATGGAAGGCATAGCTTACCAGTGGTAGACTCTCAATTCTGCATGGAAAAACTGGGGGAAAAACTTACTTTTCCTCTTTTTTTCACAAGTCAGAAAAACATACAGCTAGTGTGCTGACTTTCCTTGTTGACCTCAGCAGATGAAGTGAGTTGATAGTGTTAATTCAGATTGAAGAAACTATCTGAATCTTGGTTTGTGTAGATTTACAGTCTACATGCAATATTGACAAATCAGATTGCTTTTACTGTCCCACATGTGTACATGGGCTCCCTCCCCCCCTTCCACATCCATTAGTTACTGTACTTTGTAAACCGGCATTGAAACATTATGACGTTTGTTGCACCAATTTATAAACTTATACTGTGCAATACGTGTTATTTTTCTGAGGCAACCAAAGGTAAGTTTCTCAAGGTTCTTGCTGCCTTCTTTAGCAGCATTTGATGGATCTTTTATACATTTGTATTAGATGAAAATAAAGCAGACTGCAAATCCTTTTCTTAAAAATTTTAAACCATGTACCAAGTTTTGGTCCAAATTGTGTAGGATAAGTTAAACTTAAATTGCATTCTATTAACCAACACGAGTATATTTCTGTAAGAATAGTTATTTGAAATAAAGTTTTAAAAAGCCAAAAAAAAAAGAAAGAAAAAAGAAAAAAAGCTTGTCCTTAAGACCATTAGCCTTTACTCAGCACAGACACATCTGACAGAAATTATGACTCTGATTAAAAACACATCAAAAAACTAGTTTGAGGACAGTGCCTGTGGGTCAAGGGAGTAAGGTGCTGGACCCATATGCTGGAGGTGGCGGGTTCAAGCCCAGCCCTGGCCAAAAACTGCAAAAAAAAAAAAAAAACTAGTTTGAGATGTTTTATAAATATTATTTATTCTATGTGAAAAAGTGGAAGTTTTTGTTTTAATGTTCAGCTTTTAAAAATCAGTCTTTTGATTCCTGCAGAATGTTTTCAGGCATCCCCAGAGAAGAAGCATTTACTTGGAGTCTCCTCATATGGGCTTATTTTCACTGAAGGCAGCAGAGCAAAAACACTACTCATTCCTTTCTTCTTTTTTTTCTGAAATAGATTCTTACTCTGAGTCTTACTCTGTGGCCCTGGGTAGAGTGCCATGGCATCACAGCTCACATCAACCTCAAACTCCTGGTCTCAAGAGATCCTCCTGCCTCAGCTTTCCGAGTAGCTGGGACTACAGGTGGCTAACACACCTGGCCAATTTTTCTATTTTTATAGCGATGGCTCCTCACTCTTGTTCAGGCTGGTCTCAAATTCCTGAGTTCAAGTGATCCACCCACCTTGGCCTCCCAGAGTGCTGAAGTTACAGGTGTGAGCCACTGCCCTTGGCCTTGTTGCCAGTGTGTGTTGGCTTCTTCTTCTTCTTTTTTTTTTTTTTTATTGTTTGGGATTCATTGAGGGTACAAAGAATTAGCTTACAATAATTGCATTTGTTAGGTAAAGTCCCTCTTATAATTGTGTCCTGCCCCCAAGAGGTGTGCCATATACCATGACCTTCCATCTCCCTCTCTCCTCCACTCTTCCCACTTGCTCTTTCCCCGATTCCCCCCTGGTATTAGCTCATCTACTGCCTTCATATTAGAATTGAGTACATTGGATTCTTGCTTCTCCATTCTTGGGATGCTTCACTAAGAGGAATGTGTTCCACCTCCATTAAGGTTAATATAAAAGATGCAAATTCTCCATCTTTTTTAGTGGCTGAATAGTATTCCATGGTATACATATACCACAGCTTGTTAATCCATTCCCGGGTTGGTGGGCATTAGGCTGTTTCCACATTTTGGTGATTGTAAATTGAGTTGCAATAAACAACCAAGTGCAAATGTCCTTATGATTAAGGGATTTTTTTCTTCTGGATAGATGCCTGGTAATGGGATTGCAAGATCAAATGGGAGGTCTTATTTGAGTTCTTTGAAGATTCTCCATATTTCCTTCCAAGAAAGGGTATATTAGTTTGCAGTCCCACCAGCAACACTGCTGGTGTTCCCTTCTCTCCACATCCATGCCAGCATCTGCAGCTTTAAGACTGTGTGATGTGGGCCATTCTCTCTGAGTTTAGGGGCTATCTCAGGATAGTTTTGATTTACATTTCTTTGACAATTAGGGACAATGGGCATTTTTTTTTCTATGATTGTTAGCTATTCACCTGTCTTCTTTAAAGAAGGTTTCATTCACCCCTCTTGCCCAGTGATATGTGGGATTGTTTGGTCTTTTTATGTTGATTAATCTAACTTCTCTATAGATTCTAGTTATCAAGTTTTTGTCTGATTCATAATATGAAAATATCTTTTCCCATTCTGAAGGTTATCTGCTTGCTTTGGTTATTCTTTCCTCAGCTGTACAGAAGCTTTTCAGTTTAATTAGGTCCCATTTGTTTATTTTTATTGTTGTTGCAATTGCCATGGAAGTCTTCTTCATAAAATCTTTCCCCAAGCTGATATCTTCAAGTATTTTCTCCACACTTTCCTCAAGGATTTTTATTGTTTCTTGCCTTAGATTTACATCTTTTATGCATCTTGAATTAACTTTTGTAAGTGGTGAGAGATGAAGGTTAAGTTTCAGTCTTTTACGTGTGGTTATCCAGTTCTCCCAGCACCATTTACTGAATAGGGATTCATTTCCCCAGTGTATGTTCTTCTTTAGTTTATCAAAGATCAGGTGTCTGTAAGAGGTTAGTTTCATTTCATGGTTTTGTATTCCATTACAAAAGTCCATCTCTCTATTTTTGTGTCAATACCATGTTATTTTGATCACTAATGCCTTGTAGTATAGTCAAAAGTCTTGTAGGGTGATACCCTTGGCTTTGTTTTTATTACCAAGAATTGCATTGGCTATCTGGGTTTTTTTCTAGTTCATAGAAACCAAACCATTGTTTTTTCCAAATCTTGAAAGTATGTTGGTATTTTAACGGGAATTGCATTGAATCTGTAGATTGCTTTGTGTAGTATAGACATTTTCACAATGTTGATTCTTCCCAGCCATGAGCATGATATGTTCTTCCATTTCTTAATATTTTTTGCTATTTTTTTTCTTAGGGTTTCATAATTTTTCTTATAGAGATCCTTTACCTCTTTTATTAGGTATTTCTTTCTGTCTTTCTTTCTTTTTTTTGAAGCTACTGTAAAGGAATTATGCCCTTGATTAGCTTCTCATCTTGGTTGTTATGGGTATATACAAAGGCTACTGATTTGTGGACATTGATTTTATATCCTGAGACATTGCTTTATTTTTGATGACTTCTAGGAATCTGTGGTTGAGTCTTTGGGGTTCTCTAAGTATAAGATCGTATCATCAGCAAAGAGGGAGAGTTTGACCTGCTCTGAACCCATTTGGATGCCTTTTATTTCCTTTTCTTGCCTGAATGTGTTGGCCTCTTTACCTAAAAGCTGAGCTGAGTCATATGTCCCTCCCTTCTCACAGATGCCACTCTCATGGTTCCAAGGCAAAGGACACTGTATCCTATTAGATCCACTCAGCATCTCCCTTCTGAACTGTGTGATGCCTTTGAGTTTATAAATCTTAACTGGGGTCTGGTCTGCATCTTACAGGTGGTAAAATTAGGAGCAAGATCGGGAACTGACATAGCAACAGCTGCAGAAGCCCAGGTCCAATGTCTAAATCCACATCATCTCCAAAAGAGCAAAAGCCACCACAATTACTACTGGTGTTTACTTTGTGAAGCTGCCCTGGGACAGGAGAGCTTCCTGGGAGCAATCTCAGGAAGGGGTTTCCATGTGGCACGGTGATCTTGGGGCACCAACAAGAAGAATGGAAGCAGTGAGTCTCCACACTGTCAGGGGACAGTCCTAGGCTGTGCCAGTGACACTCCTGAAGGACAGGAGAGGAGCTCAGCCAAGGGGCACCCAGAGCCATAGGGGCAGGTTAAGGGAGCTGACAGTGAAGCCACAGCCTGGAGTCTGAACCACAGGGCTATAGAATGGATTTCTTCCAAGACCCACTTACCAGAGGACAGGACATGGTGGTTCTGGGAGCACACTGTCATGGCTGCCCTCCAGAAGGGTGTGTGGAGACCAAGGCACATGCTAGCCTAGGCTCAGTGAGCTGCTGAGGATCAAGATGCCTCCATGGAGTTCCATGCCATGCCCGCCAGCACCAGTGCTGCACATAGAAGCAGAAGCTGTACCAGCAAACCTCATTGTCATTGACACCAAGACAATCAGAGTCACCACCAACAGTCTCGTCCAGGACATGGGGCTGGTGGCCCTGGTATATCAGGGCTCCCCAAGTCTGGTCCTCACTCCCTCCTGCTATGGGACACTGCCCACTCCTAAGGGTCTGTCCCCAAGGGAGTGCAGAAGTGACAGTCATGAAGTGATTTCCATAACAAGGTGACATCATTGGTCATCCCTGCCACAGGCTCTCACTGCCCACCTCTGCTCTCTCCATCTGATGTGAAGCTGCAGGTGTACAGGGAAGAAGGTGACGGTCACTTTCATGGAATGTGTGATTTAGAGAGACACATAAGAAACACACAAAAAATAAACAAGCACTCTTTGGGGTAGGAGCTGAGATAGAGACCCCTGGGGCTTGAGAGGGATCTCTGCCTTAGAGCCATGGGGAGGCCTTGTGGAGGCTGGAGTTCAGATCAGGCCAGGGCAATGGGGACCAACCAGGCACAGGTCAGTGTGCTGTGTATACATGTGTGTGCCTAGCAGATGCAGTGGGATGGAGCATTTCCTACAGGGAAAATAATTTGGCTCAGAAAGGAGAATATAGGGTGGTAGGAGTAGAAAAAGGGAGAGACATCAAAGATAAACATAGGGAATCTGGGAGAAGCCTGTTTTATACTCTAGGTGTAAAAATATATAATAATAGGGCAGCGCCTATGGCACAAAGGAGTAGGGCCCCATATATCAGAGGTGGCAGGTTCAAACCCAGCTCCAGTCAAAAACTGCCAAAATAAATAAATAAATACATACATATATAAGGATTTAATTCAGAGGAGAAATGTGATTAGGATGAATGAATGAATGGATCCCTTCCTTCTAGTTAGGCAGTTTCAGATAGGGTCTGTGCCCAGCCTGTCTCTCCACCCCTCCCTTCCCTCATATGTTACTATCCCATCATCACCGTTCCGCAGTCTGGAACCCACCCTCTCTCCCTCACAACCTGCTCTCTCCATTTTTGCATGTGATTAAAAAATAAATAAATAAAGCTGTTTTGCAATTTGCAGACCTCCATAGCTAGTTTGCCTCCCTCTCCAGGGGACACGTAATGTTGTCAATGGAAATTCCACAGGAACGGGACACTCACGGTGTCTGCTGTAGTTCCATGTGAATATGGAACATGGCACCTGGTTCTAGGAAAAAATTGGGGAAGACCACAAGCAAAGGACTTTAGCCCACGTTTCTGGAGAAAAATACCTTCCCTCTCAGCAGGGGAAATGTTTTGATTTAAGGTAACTTTTTTTTTTTTTACCAAAGTTTGTTTCATGAGATTGGCAGGGAAATCTCCGGTCTTAGCCTTTGTGCAGTTTTAAAGTACCAGTGAGTTGACCTTATCTTTCCACAGCTCAAGAGAAAGGCTGGTGGCTTCTATGCAAAGCAGTTCTTCACACAGGGTGTGTTTTGTGTAAGTTAAATTGGTACTGGGTTACTCAAGGCCTGTGTAATATTCTGCATTTGTTTTTCTTCTCTTTACCTTTTTAATTTTTTCCTCCCTACCTCCTTGAGGTGATTCATGCAGTAAACTTCTTGATCCAGGCAGGAGAGATGAAGAAACTTTATTTGCATTCCTAAGAAGACGTTTCAGATGAGGACCAGTCTACCTATTGAATACATTCATGTAAATGGAACAAATGTTTTAAAGCTGAGGAAAAAAGAAAGCAAGCAAGGGGCACCTGGGAGGAGGAAAAGAAAAATAACTACCTTTCACCATGAACAGTATGGAACTTTGATCATAACTTCAAATGAGACCGGTGTGACAGGCACTGGGTCTAGACACCTGCAGCCCACACGGACAAGCCCCTCTCACTTCTCACCCTGCACCTGAACAGTGAGCACACAGGGAGTCAGGGAGGTGGAAGGGCATTAAGCTGAGGGCGAGACGCCCTTAGGTTCCACTTTCAACCGAGCTGATAACACATGTAATTATTCCTAGTAAGATTAAAACTCAAGGCACAGTTTCAACAATATTAACAATAAATCCCACATTAGAGCTACACACGTGTCCTGTACTATACTAGTGTTAAAAGAATAGCTTTAAACAACCTAAGTTTAACTCAGTTTATTTGAGCAAAAGTGAACTGAGTAACACTCTGAACTAAAAGGGGTTCAGAGAGCTCTGCTGGGGAGGGAGGCAGTAAGCCTTCACAAAAGTAAAGTACAGAGAAAATGGTTGGGTGACCTCCAGAGAGGCATCTGCCTTATTTGGATATGGTCTGGTAGCAAAGTTGGCTGCCTGTGTTGGCAGAAGCTTGATGGCTTGTGATTGGCTGTGGCTTGATTGTATATGACAAAAAAAAAAAAAAATAGGCAGTAAGTTCTTGAAGAGCATAACTTCATTACATGTCATTTTCTTATAGTGAGAAAAAGAAATCATTTCCTGGCCCTGGCCACCAGCCACCTTGGTCTAAAATAAACAGACTTTAAAATGAATGAACAAATGAATATAAATCATCATAAAATTAAAATTCATAAAGTTTATGATAATTGTACAAATGCACAGCCTTAAAGAATGAGGAACAAAAGCATGCAGCTAGCTGGCCATATCCATTTGACTGTGGGGTGGGAGGGAATGCTCCTTACAATTTCCACGTTACAAACTTTTAATTTTCAAATTTTTTATTTTTGAGACAGAGTCTTACTCTGTTTCCCTGGGTAGAGAGTGGTGGCATCATCCTCAAACACCTGGGCTCAAGCGATCCTCCTGCCTCAGCCTCTGAGGAAGCTGGGACTACAGGCAGCCACCGCCACCATGCCCAGCTAGTTTTTCTATTTTTAGTAGAGATGGGGGTCTCATCTTTTGCTCAAGCTGGTCTCAAACTCCTGAACTCAAGGGATCCTCCTGCCTCAGCCTCCCAGAGGGCTGGGATTATAGGCATGAGCCTCCACACCCAGTCCAAACTTATATATATATTTCTTAAGTGGAAACTGATTTTTAGCGTCTTGGAAGATTTTAAGTTTGTTCTCAGGTATTTTAATAAATACTTACAATTCTAGTAAAGGAATGTCATGAGAATAACACAGAGAGCACCTGATAACATTTTACCCATTCTTTTTATCATCTGTTTTCTCTGTCTCTCTGTGTCTGTCTCTCCACCCTTCTTTATATATACAGAGGGGGCCCAAATATGTATACACATTTTAAGAAAGAAAAAAAACCATATTAAAATTGTTGTACTTACAAACCAATAACAAAAGATGAACACAGGCCACATCGAGCACCTCTTGTAATTACAGAAGTCAAATATGACTTAAGTATGATAAACTTCATACAGTTTTTCTTTTTCCTTTTGTAAATGTGTATACATATTCTGGCATCCTCTACATCAGTTTTTTCAACCCTTTTTTTCTCATGGCACACTTGAACGTATAGTGTGGCACACTTAAATTATGTATGTTGATCAAATAAAAAAGTGGGAAAAAAAGAGAACATACTGACTGTGCTTTGAACTTCTTTTGAAAATAATTTAATTAATGGTCTAAAAATTTTTGCTGCACACCTAAGAAAGATCCTCTCATGGCACACCAGTTGAAAATCACTGCTCTAGCTAGATGACATAATATAGAGAGGTGACATTAAAACATGAGGGCTGTTCAGAAAGTATCCAGCCATTGTTAAAGCTATTGTCATATTACATGACTGGATAATTTCTGGACTCCTCTGTGTGTGTGTGTGTGTGTGTGTGTGTTTAAGCTACATCATGTCATAACATATATGCTTTTAGCCTTTACCTTTCAGCTTTTATTTCCTAAGAACAGGGATATTTTACACAATCTCAATATTATTTCCAACTTCAGTAAATAGATACAGTAGTTTTATGCATTGCTTTTATATAATTTTCTATCTACTTTACTATTTTTTAAATTTATCCAATATTATGCCTAATACCATTTTTCTATTACATAAGAGGAGACAGTCTAGGATCAGAAATTGTATGTGGTCATCATGTCTCTTTAGCTTCCTTTAGTTTGACAAAATCTGGATAGCCATTGTCTTTGATGACATTAATATTTTTTAAAAATACGTTCCCCAGCTATTTATAAACAGAATCCTTTACCCTTGGGGTCTGTCTGATATCTATGCATAATTAGATTCATGCTGTGCATTCTTAGCCAGAGTACCAAGAGGTGGGTTTTATTCCTCTCAGAATAACATAATGTCCATCTGCCCACATTTGTAATGTTAATTTTTATTACCTGGGCAAAGTGTTGTCTGGTTTCTCCATTATAAAATTACTGTTTTCCTTTGGCACTAATAAGCAGTCTGTGGGTGGGCAAACACTTCAACTTGTTCTTCAGCAAAAAGATTTATCACCGAGGATGATTCTGGCGTGATCCCACTTTTCAGCTACATCCCAAATTTTGTGAACAATGTTTATAAATAAAAAAGAATTAGAAAGAGGGAGGGGGAGAGGGAGAGAAAAGCAAGGAGACCAACAAGATAATGAATTTACACTGAAATTGGCACACTTCATTTCTCTATGTAATTATTCGTTTTCATACACAATTATATTAAGTTTCTAAGATCAAAAAGAAGAAGACACTAGACTCAGGTTGGCGGGTGTGTCTGTGTGCACACTCTCTCTCACTCCTACTTTTCTCCTTTCCTCTCTAAATTCCAGAAAGATTGATAATTCAAAGGATTATATTCTTTATTTCCTGAATTCATTTTTTTATTTTGAGCATAGGCTGACTTCGATGTAAGGGTCTCTACATCTAAGTAACCAGAGAATAACAGCACTATTTTTCCAGAATCAGTCCAAATTCACATTAGGTCTGGATCTCATTTTCAGTCTTATAATCCAAGTGGCAATGGTAAGTGGTGCTTTTGCTTCCATTAAACATGAAAAGAAGGTATATCTTATTGAAATTTATTCTTACGGGGATGTGGAAAAAATCATGAGATTAACTGAAAGGAAGACATAATTCCACAGGTGACACATCTGACTTCAAACCCATGTACACACTAGAATCCTACTCAGCAGTGAAAGGGTGGTGACTTTGTATTTTTTGTATTTACCTGGAAGGTTCTGAAGAGCATTTTCCTAAGTAAGTATCTCAAGAATAGAAAGACAAGCATCCCACATACTCAACACTATATCTCACTAGTAGATCAACAATTACAGGCCCACACAAGAGAAAAACACAAGTGGGGGGTCAGTGAGCTGCCACCTGATGGCCACTATGTAGGGGTACATGGTTCACCTCCTGGGTAAAGGACTCAGCTACAATCTGGACTTTCCTTACACATGTAAAAAATGTAACCCAGTTGTATATAACCTCATATTAATCTGAAAAGAAAACTCTGAAAAAATATATCAAAAACAGGCCGGGTATGGTGGCTCACGCCTGTTGTCCCAGCGCTGTAGGAGGCTGAGGCGGGGGGATCACCTGTGCTCAGAGGTTCAAGACCAGCATGAGCCAGAGTGAGAGCCAGAGTGAGACCCCGGCTCTACCAAAAATTGCCGGGCGTTCTGGCAGGCGCCTGTAATCCCAGTTACTTGAGAGGCTGAGGCTAGAGAATCAGTTAAACCCAGGGACCCAGGGGTTGGCAGAGGTTGCTATGAGCTATGTACTCTACTGAAGGACACAAAGTGAGACTCTGTCTCCATTAAAAAAATAAATAAAATAAAATAAAAGCAAATAAAATATATCAAAAACAAAAATCATTGCTTCTTCATGGAATAAAGAATTCACTTTTCACTTTGGAGGTAAAATCAAAACTCTATAAAATAAATTTGAATTTGGATTCCTGATTAATACACATTTAATAGTTGTTAAATTGAATTCCCTCTGTTCTGTCATTAAGAGGAATGATCCCAGGCCAGGTGCAGTGTCTCATGCCTATAATCCTAGCACTCTGGGAGGTCAAAGCAGTTGGATTGCCTGAGCTCATGGGTTTGAGACCAGCTTGAGCAGGCGTGAGACCTCGTTTCTAAATATAGCTGGGCATTGTGATGGGTGCCTGTGGTCCCAGCTCCTGGGGAGGTTGCAGCAAGGAAATTGCTTGAGCCCAAAAGTTTGAGGTTGCTATGAGCTATGATGCCACGGCACTCTACCGAAGGCAACAAAGTGAGACTCTGTCTCAAAAAAAAAAAGAAAGAAAGAAAAGAGTACTGATCCCTCTTCACACATAATTTTTGTTTTTAATTAAGTCTTTGGGGAAAAATCTTTCATCACAATGGGTAAGGGCTTCCCATATGTAAAACTCAAAAGTACTTTCTAGCAGCAAAGAGAGGCGAGGACACCCATCTGAGGTCTTTTTAACACAAATACTAATTAATCTGCATTATGGATGCATAAATATTAGATTTAATTTAAAGTATAATTGGAGGGGATCTATTTAAAAATTACATATATATAAAAAGAAATCTGTTGTCTGTACAGGTTTGTACTATCTTCAAGTCATCACATTAAGAAACAGCAAAAATTAAAGAAAACTTTACTGGTGATAATCTGTATTTCTCTCTTTCTTTCCAGAGGAAAACCTCTTCATCATTTTTGGTTTAGTATATAAAAAATGGCATTGGCTTATCTTATAAATTTCAGTGATATGGACCATCTGTTCCACAGGATGAAAAAAAGGTGGTGATTTACTCAGGTGCCTTTTTCATACAAATAAAACACAACTCAGATTTACATCAAAGAGCAAGACCAAATTAATTATACATTGAGATAAATATAAACACAAACTTTTCAACTTGTGAAGAGGTAAGTCTTAATTGATTATAATCCAAATCAGATTCAGGTCAAATTGATTAGGGTTTTTATAATTTATATGAAGATAAATCCCAAAAAAGGAAAAATTCAAATGAGATTCTCCAAATGAATAAGGTATTTGTCATTCTGTGCCCCATTCACTAAGTTAAAACTGAATGCTAGTAGTCAAACAAGTCTTATATAAGAAGTATCAGACAGTCTGGAAGGGTGCAGTGGAACCTCTAATGAAAGCATTAGGTACAGCTCTCGAGAAAATAAAAAAGAAAAAGAACAACACTTGAAGACAGAGATTACTTTGTACTTTTGGAGATCTAAGGAAACTGTAATGCTGATATGTCTTTATTTTGTCAGATTCCCCAAAATATCTACCAGGTTTTAATGTAATCATATCATGAGGAAATATACATTTTTGGAAATCCTATCTAACTTTTGGAAGTCATCAAGTTAAATGAAGTAAACTTGGTGGGTTTTTTTTTTCCCTATCTCTTTCCCCCATTTACCTTACATGTTAGCCCTCTTTGTTTTTCTAGTTGAAAAAAACAAGTAAGTAACTCCAGGGACATGAAAGTGAGTTATCGGCCTGGTGCTGACCTTATAACGGCAGTCTTCAGAGCATTCAATAAAACAATCACTTTTGGTGGAACTTCATTCTTCTCAGACTGTCATTAATTGTGCTTTCTTTTGTGTAAGGAGGTGACAGTTGAGGTATCAACGCATCATCTGTTTTTTAGTTGCTTTTCTGGTTGAATGCACACATTACTTCTTCCTTCTGGTTATCCCCACGAAAAAGTGTTTACTCTGGAGAGGTGGCTATGGCTGAAATCGCAAAGTTATTGGGCCTCTCGAGGATCAATATTCTCAGGGTCTTTCTTTTTTTCCTTTTTTAGCCAAAACTCTAATAACACCAAACTCACATATTTTATCTGGATCAAATCAGGTTTGTTAATGCATAGGCCTAGAAGCTAGGACAGTGCATACCACGCAGTAAATGCTTATAAATATTTGTCAGACATGAAAGTCCTGGTCTCACCAGCGATCACACACAACATATACACAAACTGAGGGAACGAAGAATGGTTTCTTCTTAAAAACAGATTAGCAGATTTACAAGCCAAGGGCTTCAGTCCTTTATATTTTAAACCACAATTGGCCTCACACAGAACATGGACTTAACTGTGACAGCTGCGGCTACTGTCCCAACGTGAAAAGCAAAAGCACTCATTACCTCACATGCAGAGTTTGGATTCTGCCAACAATTTTCCAGTGTTGCCCATGTCCTGAGAAGAACATTTAGAGCACTGTGTCACTGGGGAAGATCCAAGGTGGACTTGCAGCCTGAGCGAGCACCAGAATAAAGTCACTGCAGAGACCTGTCATCCTACTCCAGCCCACAAGGGAGACTCCAAGAGAATCAGCTCTGAAGATGGTGGCCCCTGGACAAAGAGGAGGGTGGTTTTTTGTTGTCTAGCAACGAGTTACCCCAGCCTGGCAAAGGTTCTGAGAGAGGCTGAGCAGTGTGAGCACCGCGTGAGGACGGCAACCCACGGGAAGTAGCCGTGCTTGAAGGTTCTTGCCGCTATTCCTCTCAAGGTGTCCCTCAGACAAAGGGTCCTGCAGCAAGATGAGGATGGCGGGCTGTGTGGGGGTGGAGAATGGAGCAGAAAAGGCAACGGCAGGACACATTGGCCAGGGGTACCCCGACTTTCTGAGGAGCCTGCACATGCCCACTGACGGGACAGGCCACAGCCCAGCCACCACTCAGAGCAATGGGAGAGAGCAGCAACCAGCCAGAGGAACCTTCCCTGGGCGATTATGGAGAAGTATTTCCATGTTTTTCTTCTTAAAGTATCCTAACACACACTGAAGGTGCTGCCTCCCAGGGAAAGAGAAGGGGACATAGGAAAAAGCAGATAAACATCTTGCTTCCTCCACACACATCCTGAGCCACAGGGGGATCAGGCTTCTGTAACCACATTAGAAAGAACAGGACATTTCCTTTTTTTTTTTTTTCAGAGACAGTCCCACTCCATTACCCAGACAAGAGTGCCATGACGTCAGCCTAGCTCACAGCAACCTCAAACTCCTGGGCTCAAGTGATCTTCCTGCCTCCACCTCCCAAGTAGCAGGCCTACAGGCACCCATCACCACATCTGGCTAGTTTTTTTATTTTTAGTAGAAAGGGGTTCTCTCTTTACTCAGGCTGGTCTTCGACTCCTGAGCTCAAGCAATCCACCTGTCTTGGCCTCCCAGAGTGCTAGGATTGCAGGTGTGAGCCACCACACCCGGCTAAGAGACCTTTTTGTTAGAACATCACAAACCAGTGCTAACATTTATGTGCAAATGTAAAGGAACAAAAATAGCCAAGATAATCTTAAAGAAAAAGGAGGGTGGAGAACGTACACTCTTCCAGATTTCAAGACTTTCCACAAAACTATAGTAACTAAAACAGTGTGGCTTTGGTGCAAGCACAGAACAATAGGACAAGGCCACAGAAGAGAGTGTCCAGAAATAAACCCACAAGGGGAAGGTCAGTTGGGCCACAAAGAACAGCACTGAAACAACTGGATATTCAAGCAGTCAAAAAAAAAAAAAAAAAACCCCTCACCTTCACACTTACTTTACATTCTACACAAAAATTAATTTGAGATGGATCATAGGCCTAAGTGAGAGACACTAAGCAATAAATCTAGTAGAACTGTGCTACCTTTCATTCCATGCATTTTTGCATTTCTTTGCAAAATTAGATGCTCAATGGTGACTGTCATAAAAAGCAAGGACTATGCAGAAATTACCATGGAACCAAGTATTGGTGTCCAATCCAATTTCAAGATTTGATAAGCTGTGAAATGTAATAGGCATACATCCCATTAGTAAGAAATTCTGGCTATTTATGAATAAAATGAAATACTTTCTTGATTTATGGAGCCTAAATGAAATTCTACTTTTATTTTGTTTGTATTATTTTCCCAAGAATCTGCTTTTTTTTTTTAGGACACAAATCTCTTTTAAGTTGTTTGGAGCTGACCATTTAATGAACAGAACTATTAGATGTTTCTTTTATCTTAGCAGCTCCAAGAAAATATTAAATATTAAAGCCTCCATAAATCAAGAAAGTTTGGAAAACTCTGCTGTAGGAGAAAATATAGAGGAAAAACATTCATAACCTCAGAGCAGGGAAAAATGTCTTAAACAGGAAAAAAAAACCACTAAACACAAAATACATTTAAAATACTCACAGGCTTTATTTTATGTTGTTTTTTATTTATTTTTATTTCAGTGTATTAAAATAGGGAACATCTATTTACACAAGAAATTCAAAGAGAGCGAAGGCTCACCATCAACTGAAGGACAATATTCATAATGCATATATCTGAAAAAGGATTCCTCTCCAGAATATATAGAACACCAACAAATTGATAGCAAAGACAACTCAATTTTTTTAATGGGAAAAGAACTTGAACAAACATTTGTGCAAAGCAATTGTTGAAATAGTCAATAGAGCCAGGCGTGGTGGCTCACACCTGTAATCCCAGTACTCTGGGAGGCTGAAGCAGGTGGATCCCTTGAGCTCAGGAGCTCAAGACAAGACTGAACAAGATTGAGAACCCATGTCTACTAAAAATAGAAAAAGTATCCAGGTGTTGTGGTGGGCACCTGTAGTCCCAGCTACTTGGGACTCTGAGGCAGAAGGATCTCTTGAGCCCCAGAGTTTGAGGTTTCTGTGAGCTATAACACCCCGGGGTACCCCAGCCTGGGTGACAGAATCAGACTCTGTCTCAAAAAACTAAATAAATAAAATATTCAAAACTATAGAAAAAGAAGTCAGTTTCATTGCTCATAAAGGAAATGAAAATTAGAACTTTAGTGAGACACCACCATACACCCATCAGAATGCCTAAAATAAAAAGGATGGTTAATGCCAAGTATAGGTAAGAATGTGAAATGATAGGAAACTCTGACACTTTCCTGTGAGAACATACTGGTTTGACCACATTGAGAGACTGCTGGCATCATACTAAAGCTAACACAGCTCACCAATTTCATTCCTACCTACGTACCCAAGAAATATGAACATCCATATCCATCAGAAAATATCTTTGGAAACGTTTTGAGCAGATTTATATTTGTGAGTCTGTTGTGGTTTCTATTGCTGTGGTTTCTCCTTAATTAGGTCCTGAGGTCTCTCTCAGGGTGGCCATAAGCCAAGATAACCAGTCTCATGTGGAGGTTTGAAAGAGAATTGGGTTCAGGTGTGTGTGTGTCAGGTGCGCTGCAATGAAGAAGTGAAATTAAATTTCATGAAGCAGAAGAAACGTGCTACCAATCCCAGAGAAGGTACCAGTGCTGACATGACATTGACAGGAAGGCCAGCAGAGGCAGGAAGCTCGCCGATGAGGTAGAGAGAGAGAGAATGTGTGACTAGGTCTTCATTAAGGGCAGGGGCACCATCCCTTGGGTTTCCTGTAGATTGGCTTATTTAAAGAAAATACTTGCAAAGAGGGGGAAACTAGTCCCATGACAGTGGTGTTGACCATTAGATCTCCTGGTGGTCAGTATCTGTGAGTGTGCTGTGTGCAGTGAGACACAACACACACAGGCCATGCCTCAGACCACCGCCACTGGGCCAAAGAAGGCAGGGTGTGGTGCCACTACTGGGGCAGCAGCTGCAGCCAACATACAAATGATGAGGGTCCAAAACCAGCAGTACCAGCATCTCCTGAAAGGGAGCAAATTAATAAACTGTGATATCTTCAAACAGTAAACTATTAAAAAAACTAACTAACTGTTGTTTCTTGCAACAATTCAGATGACTCACAAGCTTCATGTTGCTTTTTATTTATTTTTATTTCAGATTAAATGATTAGGCTACAATGTTTGCATTTGTTAGGTAAGGTCCCTGTTGTAGCTGTGTCCCACACCTAAGACGTGTGCCATGTACCCTCACATTGTGCCCGTTAGGTGGGGACTCACCCACCCACTCCCTCATCTCCTCTCCCTTCTTCCCCTATCTTGAATTTGTTCTCTTGTGTGGATGTGTATTAGACCATCTACTGTCTTCATATTATTAGTAAGTAAATTGGATACTTGCTTTTCCATTCTCATGATACTTTACTAAGAAGAATGTTCTTCAGCTCTGTCCAGGTTAACACTAAAGATGTAAAGTCTTTATCATTTTTTATGGCTGAATAGTACTCCTTGGCACACATATACCACAGTTTGTTAATCCATTCATGGGTTGATGGGCACTTGGGTTGTTTTCATATCTGGGCAATTGGGAATTGAGCTGCAATAAACAAGCTAGTGCAAATGTCCTTATGATAAAATTATTTTTCCTGTTTGGTAGATGCCTAGTTGGAATTGTGGGATCAACTAGAAGGTCTAATTTGAGTTCTTTGCAGATTCTCCATACTTCTTTCCAATAAGGCCAGGCCCTACAGATACATACATGCTCTGTGATTCCATTTAGTGGATATCTAATGTCTGACAAAACTGATTATTGAATTCAGAACAGTAATCACTGTGAAGGGAGCACGGTTATCAGGCCTGCCGCAGGTGCAGCAAACGTTCTGCATCTTGACTTAGGTGGTACTGATTTTGTGCATAGGTAAAAATCTATTGAGTTGCCATTTTATGTACTTTTATGTGCTTATATTTTACCTCCATAAGTAAATAACCAGGACTGAGTTTCAGTCAACACAATAAGAGGTTTCTAAACTTAAAATGTCTATACTATGATGTAACTTGAGCAAACTAGATTAAATACAAGGGATTTGGCCTACCTAGCAGGATTTGTGGTAGTTATTTTAGAACTCCTACAATTTGATATTCCCTCATATGCAGATTAGTAAATACAACATAGCTAGTTTGATTTACAGTTACACTACTTATCATGTGTGCAACCCTGAAAAGTTACCCAGCTTCTACTTACAACCAAAAATGTCACCTACCATACTGGATTGTTGAACAAATTAAAAAGGATATCATGTGTGGGACAGAATCTAAGAACTAAATACATTTTATGTTTTATCATTATCATGATTATTATTTCTAGGCCAGGTGCAGTGACTCACACCTGCAATCCCAGCAGTCTGGAAGCCAACGCAAGAGAATCTCCTGATCTCAGGAGTTCCAGACAGCCTGAGTAAGAGTAAAAACCCATCTATACTAAAAATAGAAAAACTAGTGGGGCATGGTAGCAGGTACCTATAGATCCAGCTACTCAGGAGGCTGAGGTAGGAGGATTGCTTGAGCCCAGGAGTTTGGGGTTGTTGTGAGCTGTGATGACATCATGGCACTCTGGCATGGGCAACAGAGTGAGACTCTAAATCAAATTAAAAGGTTATTATTATTTCTCTTCCACAGATCTCTGGTAAACTTGAATATGCTTTTATAGACAATTTGTGCAACCATAACTGGATATCACTAACCGTAACATTATATCATTTTCAGCACATACACAATTTTATTCACTCTGATTAAGGGCCTTTTAAGACCAGGAAAGCAAATAGAAGAAGAGAAGGAAAAGGTTAGGTAACCGTAAATGAATAAGGGAGGAAGAGTCAGAATAAAGGTATCTGCAACATATCTTTGAAAGCAGAAAACAAAGCTGATGAACAATATCCTAATTATTAACATAGTACTCCAGTGTCTGCAGAGAGCGGCCTGGAGTCACCAGAATGGGCTAACGCCAACATACAATCCCATCTGTTATAGAAGAGGGTAGAAAAATAGCCGTTCAGCTGGTACAAAGATGGCACCAGACCAGTCCAGAGGAGTCATCCCCTCAGAGTTGTAAAGTCACCATGGCAACAGACATTTGAATATCTGAATATCTAATGAAAGAGGAGAAAATGGCTCTGTGTGCATAATGTGTGTGTCATAGCAAAATTATAGTCATCTTTTACGAATTGCAGAAGGAGAATCTGAATATTTGCTAGTGATTATCGTATAGTAAATGAAAATAAATAGTACTGTACCCCTAATTTAGGATGTGTAAGATGTTTTTGTATCTAACCACTATGCCTTTTCATTGGCTTTCATAAAGAGAAAAAACTGATTCATAGTTTCATTCAAGACCCTAGAGTACTGTCTTCCAACATTTTTATCTCACAGAACACTTAAACCTATAGTTAAACATCTATGGCACACTTCAAATTATGTTGATTTCTTTTTTTTTTTTTTTTTTTGAGGCAGAGTTTCACTTTGTTGCCCTTGGTAGAGTGCCATGGCGTCACACAGCTCAAAGCAACCTCCAACTCCTGAGTTTAAGCGATTCTCTTGCCTCAGCCTCCCAAGTAGCTAAGACTATAGGCGCCCGCCACAACGCCCAGCTATTTTTTGGTTGCAGTTTGGCCGGGGCCGGGTTTGAACCCCCTACCCTCAGTATATGGGGCCAGCGCCCTACTCACTGAGCCACAGGCGTCACCCCAAATTATGTTGATTTAAAAAAAGTAAAAGAAAAGAAAATACTTACCATGCTTTGAACTTCTCCTTCAAAAATAATTTAATTAATGATCTTTAAAATTTTTCACATCACACAGGTTGAAAACCACTGCCTGAGGCTCTTAACCTAGGATACGATGTGTTGAATTTTTCTAACTGGGAATTCTCCTACAGTATAATTATTTTAGAATGGTGATCAAGTAATGGGACATAATACTTTCGCAAAGCTCCATCTTGAGCCAACACCTGCAATCCTAAGGTTTTTAAGTTCACTTAAAGGTCTACAGATTGTTTTAAATTCCTGGTTAGTTGTGTTGAAATAATGGATCTTATTCTCCTTTTCTTTACTGATAGGTAAAACTTAATTTTTTCCTAAACAAAACTTTTTTTTTTTTTTTTTTTTTTTGCAGTTTTGGCCAGGAATGGGCCCAAATCCACCACCCCTGGTACATGGAGCTGGCGCCCTACTCCTTGAGCCATAGGTGCCACCCAGCTAAACTGATACTTAAAGGCCAAAATCCCTAAGAAGGGTACTTGCTGGCCCCCAAAGACAGAAATATTTTAAAGAAATGCTTTCTTCTTCGTTTATGGTAGAATTGTGTAAGTGGTGATGTTTTCACCATGGTCAGGTGAAAATGGAATGATTATGTTGTTCTTTCAAATTTCCACTTGTTGTGACCAGAATTCTGACCCCTTCATATGCTATTTTTAGCTGCTAGGATAATAGTCAGTTGGTAAATATGGGCAAATTAAAGGATAGAAAGTTCTAGAAGACATTTGATAAAGATCCTAAAATAATATAAAAGCAAAGAAACCTAAGAGACCGGTTTCTTGGGCAGGAATGTGAGGAATTTTGATGTTGTCCAGGATGGCACAGCTGAAATGAATACAGTGACTGTTCTGAACCCCCAGCTGTGACAACAGGAGCCCTGTGACCCATGACGACATCTTGGCTAAATTGAAGGTCTTGAGTCTAATCATTTTGTTAAAAAGAGGCATTGAGCCCATGAAAGGAGGGCATGTCCAGACAAAGAGATATAGCAATTCATCAAAGCCAAACTATAACCTCACGCCCACAGAGGCCGGTCACCCACCTGTTCTTTGTTCCAGCCAGAGCCATCACCTGGTGATGCAGTGAGGGGAGGAGGGACTGGCAGCTTGTCTAGGAGTCACAGTGTGGTGGGTGGAGAGGCTTGCCTGTTGAATAACAGGCCACCTTAATGTATCCTGTCATTTCTACCCCTTGGGTGCTGCTCTGTGAACCTCCACCAGCACAGGGATTTCTACCTTTTTTCTATTTTTAACAAGAGAAACCATTAAGCAGTTCTCCTTATGTTGAGAAATATCACAACTGAAAATCATGCCAGGTTGAAAATGAAAATGTATTAGCCTAGGAAGTAGACCCTATGTCTATGAAATATGCTTAGTGAATTCTCTTCTATGTCAATGTCCCAGAAGTTCCCTAGAACTGAACGGGAGCAGCTTATGGAAAGTGAGATCGGGAGAAGCTGGCAGGAAGACACTGTCATCTGTACCTTTCGGTTGTAGGTGGTTTATTTTCCACATGTGAGTAGTTTCTCATGCAAGGCCAAAGCCTAGTAATTATAATGTCTTATATTTATATGATACTTGGCAACTTCAAGAATCTTCTTTTGTGTCAACTGTCCGCCTTCAGACTGAGTTGCATTATTAGCTCTGTCTTACACATGGCAAATTGAAATCAAAGAGCTTTAGGATTTGCTAAGAGTGAATCCTGCAAAACAGACTAAAATGCCGCTTCCAACACTCTGCCAATACCCCTTCTATGACACCACCTTACTCTCAGGGAAACAGAAGAGGGGAAATGAGAAAAGAAAGTCAAATTACTGGCAACCTGTAGAAGACTGAAACTGGACCCACACCTTTCACCATTAACTAAGTTAGATTCTCACTGGATTAAAGATTTAAACTTAAGACATGAAACCATAAAAATACTAGAAGAAAGTGTAGGAAAACCACTTGAAGAAATTGGCCTGGGCAAACATTTTATGAGGAGGACACCCCAGGCAACTGAAGCAACATCAAAAATACACTATTGGGACCTGATCAAACTAAAGAGCTTCTACACAGTCAAGAACACAGTAAGTAAGGCAAGCAGACAGCCATCAGAATGGGAGAAGATTTTTGCAGGTTATGTCTTCAACAAAGTTTTAATAACCAGAATCCATAGAGAACTTAAATGTATTAGCAAGAAGAAAACAAGTGATCCCCTCTCAGGGTGGGCAAGGGACTTGAAGAGAAATTTCTCTAAAGAAGATTGGCACACGACCTACAGATATATGAAAAAATGCTCACCATCCTTAATCATCAGAGAAATGCAAATCAAAACTACTTTGAGATATCATCTAACTCCAGTGAGATTAGCCCATATCACAAAATCCCAAAACCAGAGATGCTGG